>PVJL010004921.1:0-119091 GCA_004026885.1 Lyroderma lyra
AGAAAATACATACCAGATATTTACATTACGATTCATAACAGTAGCAACATTACAGTTATGAAGTAGCAATGAAAATAATTGTATGGGGGTCACCACAACATGAGGAACTGTATTAAAGGGTCAGGGCATTAGGAAGGTTGAGAACCACTGGTATAAGTGGTAGCTCTGATGGAGCTGTTAATTGTACTAGTTGGCTATTGTCATCTTCCTGAGAGACTTTGTGATGAGCCTCAGGGAACTCCTGTAAGGTTCCTTATACTAGCCTGACAGGAGTCTCAGATGGGAACCTACAAGAATCTCTGTGATATTTTTTGCTTAAATAAAGAGGATATTTATGGTGATTTAGGGAAAGGTTCTTGTGTCCTTTATCTTCTAGTATATCTGGAACTAAATGTAAAAGCTGGGCAATTCCTCACCCTTCCTTATTCTAGCTATTCTAGTCAATTTATCATCTGTCAACCACTTCCTGGTATGATTTAGAGTTTTCTTCAATTTATTTTTAAAAATAGGGATGGAAATATCTATTAACTGAAAAAAGATACTATTTTAATTTTATAAGGCCAAACTTTTTCATGCAAAATGACTTTATTCTATTCACTGTATGATGAAAAGTGAATACCATATACTTGTGATTTAAGTGAATTTATGTAAGTTCAAAGTGTTCTGCTAGATAAAATTTGATTTCTGTGAAATGGGTTCAACTTTTTTCTTTGCTTTAAGTACTGTATTTAAAAAAAGTTATTCTCATATGTTTTGTAGGTCTCAAACAGAACATAGGGAGCTGTGGTTTGTTGAAGGTTAGCTTCTCCAAGGAAGAAGACAGTGAGAGGTGGGAGTGCGGAAGGTTTGTCGGCGAAGTAACAGCTATGAAAGGAAAAGTGAAGAAACAGGACTAAGCAGGGTCAGAACCTTGATGCCAAAGTTACAAAGACTCTTCCAGCACAATGGAAAGCTCCAGAGTAAAGATTGTCCATTAAAGGAGCCCCACCTTGGGTAAAAAGGTCAGGCCCTAGCACCCTTACTATGTCCAGTTATTATTGGCTGGGGGCTGCCAGCATATTTAATTTTATAAGAAACTTTCAAATGATTTTCCAAAGTGACTTGCCCAGCTTTTTACATTTGGTATCATTTTACTTTCTCACTAGCAATTTATAGTGTAAGAGTTTCAGTTCTACTTCCTTGACAGCACACGTGGTACTCAGCTTGACAGACCCCGAAAGGGTTAACATCTGGAGGCTGTCAGCTCAGCAGACTCCTCACAGCCAGGCAGTGAGACATGTCCCAACATGTATCTGAGTGATAATGTCTCCATGCCCACTGCAATGATTCCCAATGCTTTAATAAAAAGATTTTATGTGCAAATGGGTAATGGTAGAACTCTTATTATTTTATGAGCTACCAGAGTACATAAAAATTGAAGCGTCATACTGCACAAGTGCTAGTTTGCATTATACCAAAATGGAGCCAGTTCACACACAACTTTGAAGTAAGCGGAGTAGAAATGATTCAGTGAAGCACTAAATTGAAAGGCAAGGGTCACACTATTTGATGACCAACAGACAGCGTGTTTTCCGCCATCACACGGGAGATTGAATAATTGTCTTTGTTGTTTGCCTGTGTCCTAAGAGCAGCTCCGAAACCTGAAGTCATTATTGGAACATGTTGGTTAGCTGTTTTTGGTAATTTCCCTGGTTCAGGGAGAGAGTCAAAGAGGCTGCCATATTGGTGGTATTTAAGAACATATTCTTTTGACTTTTCCCACTTAGGCAAAATGAAATGGGGTGACAGGTGTTTATCCACTGCACTTCTTTGGCTTGGATGGATTGGCAGAGTAGCAGCAACTATTCTTGCTTTCAATATAGCCTTTGAGTACCTGGAGTGCTGTTAATACTTCCTGTATTATAAATATATCATTATGTGGTAAGTAACTTGTTGAGATATTATTTATGGGTCCTTTGCATTTCCTTACCACATTTATTTTCCTGAGGCTTCTGCTTGGAGTCCTGAAGGGGAAAGAGAGCCCAACCTTTGAAAGTGAGGAGAGGTACAGAATAGTTTCCTTCCTGATTCCACGGGGTAGAGGTTGTCAGATCTTCTGAATAGCAAGGGGTCCATCTCCACCTCAGAGCAGCGCCCTGCACGTAGGGGCATGGTCCCTAAGCCACACCAGGGATGCTGTGCCTCAGGTGTGACACGGGGGCAGCTTTCAGCTTCCAGGGCCTGTGTGGCTAGAAGCAACAAATGCCATTCTTCTGTGACCTTCAGGAGGCATTGGAACAAATTTATGTCCAATCGTTCTATGCAAAACCGCTATACTGCTCATTGTTGCTCTTGATTCCTATGCTATGGCTCAGAAATCCAAGGTTTTTGTGGTCATGGTTTTCCTCCTGAGCTGACACTATTATGCTGGGTTTTCCCTGCCCCATGGTGCATTTTCAGATGTCTTCCAGGCATTCTACTTGTAGTACTCAACTTACATAGAATGCTTCAATACAACACCTTTGCCCCACCTGAAACTAGGCCCCCTGCTGTGGACGTGATTTTTTCTGGCAGCCATCTCCACAGAAACTACTTACTCATCCCATGTTTCACAGGGTTTGTAACTTCATGTTGATTTTCTGGACCATTTCCTGCATCTTCCAGTAAAAATCCCCCTTCTCCTTTGAGGCTTATTCCTGACATTCATTACCATCCTTCTTTGGCATAATGATCCATCTCTTGTTTGTCAAGGACTTAGGCACCTAGGTTCAATTTTACTTGTCACTCCAAATATCGTCATTTCCCACCATTATTTTTTGTGGCTGACAGCTCTGAAGACTCACAGTTTTTACAGTAACCTGGTAGTAGCTACATCCTGTAGCTACCCTCTCTCATTCCCAAAATTCCTCTCTTTTTGGACTTCAGAATTCTACTCTCCTAATGTCTGGTTACAATTTGGAATATTTCTAGCTTTTTTCCTACTCTCTAATCTTAATCTCAAGGCCGTTACCTGCTTATACTTGGCGTCTCTTCTTCCCCTCTGGCTTAACTTTATTTTTTATTATTATTTCAATCTTCCTTTGCCTGTGTTTTCAACTTCTTAGTCTCTCTGTCTTTCCCTCTTTCAGTATTCCTTCCTTCCTTCCTTTTGTCCTCCTCTCTCTTCCTCCCATGTTTCTCTCTCTCTCTCTCTCTCTCTCTCCCCCTCTCCTTCTCTCTCTTTCTGTCTCTATCAATCCATCCATCCATCTATCATCTATCACCTGTCTATCTATGAGGACGGGATCACCTTCCCAAACGAGGCCTGATTTTTTAATTTTTTTCAGCCGAAGTGGTTTCTTATGGCAGTATTCTATAGACTGCCTTTTGTTCTTGGGGTCATAATGACAGATCCAAGTTTTGTCACCTGTAATGATCTTCTTTAAGAAGTCCTACCTTCCTTTTCCAAAATTTCAAAAAAATTGGAGAAACTTTTTGCACTGTTAAGAATTGAATAACAGCATACTGTTTGAACCAAACATCTGAATACTCCTCCATTTCAACGTGCACTGGGTGAAAAATGTAAGCATCTGTGTGTGTAAGGTCAAGAATGATGGAGGGGAGATACTATGTGACTACACAGAACCGGATATTCAAATATGTCTAATGTAGCAAAAAATGTTACAATGGAGGCAAAATTTATCAGCCTGCCCACACATCTATCTATCTGTCATCATTAGTCTGTTTATTATCCATCTATTTATGTATCTTAAGTTCTTGACATACCCTCTCCCATGTTGCCCATACCAGAAACTGTAACAAAAAGCCTTTTTTATTCCTAGCACCCAGGCATGCAGTTAGAGTTTTAGCATGTGTCTAAAGTCTGACCAATGGGCTGTAAGTAGAAATTATGTGTGCCACTTCTAGGTCTGGCCTAGTTAAACTTCTGGCATGACCCTCCCACCTTCTTTCCCACCCCCATTTATTGATTGGATGACAGCACTTCGGGTGTTTTTGCAAGTTGCATGCCAAAGATGGATGAGTATTCACTAGCTTGACTCCCTAAATAGCTTCATGAATAAAATCTCCACTCTTATACTGAAGAATTTTAGATGAATGAGAAATAAGCTTTTTGTCTTAAACCATTGAAATTTCTAAATTAATCTGTTAAACAGCAGCTAGTATTATAACAACCAAAGATATATCCACACCTCTGTCTTTTCTTTTTCCATAGTTGGCCACTGAATGCTACTGGAGAAATTTATACCATCATGTGGATTTGTACCAAAATCTACCACCATCAATTTTAGCTGGATAATCATTTCTGCTCGGTGATCATCCTGTGTATATTCTTGATCTCATTTCTTCAATAATTATTTTAATTATTTACTATGAACATCCTCATTTGGGTCTATGATTTGAATCCTATGTCATAGAAATAGGGAAGACCTTGAAGTATGAATTTATTCAAACTCCTCTTTCTACCCTTCCATCTATAAATATGCCTGCATTCGTTATGCCCACTTTATTCCACTTTTATGGAAGAGCTGATTCTTTTTTTTCTGGCCGTGAATGACTTCACTTGGATCCTAACGTCATTTGCATTTTTAGAGACTTTGGTCCATCTGGGATTCTCAACGGGCCAACAGCCACTATAGCTGGTCTTCTATTTCCATCACCTCCACCAAGTTGTTCTTGATCAGGTCAGCAAAGACTTTGTACTTCTTAAATCAAAAGTAAATCAACACTCCTCAGGTCTTAGTTTCCTTTTTTGGGGGGCGGGGAGTAGTTCCCTGGCTCGGAATTGAACCCAGGTCACAGCATTGAGAACACTGACACCTAGCCACTACACCACCAGGGAACCCCCCAGGTATTAGTTTCCTTGATTTCCTCTGTTGAATTTCACTTTGGCTCTCCTCCCCCATCATGTTTCTCTGACACATAGTTTTGGTTTACTTTTTATCTCCCTCTCTTTGTCTTCCTAACATCACTTTATCTATTAAATACTGGCAGTTATTATTTGCTGTTTTCTCTCTTCATAGAGTCTATGTCATCTTATCCCATTCATGCTTTCCCAGTTTACAATGGCCTCAACCTCAGATCTATTTAGTCAGATATTCATTGGAAATCTCTGACTGAATTATCCATAGATGCTTCAGACTCATCATAGCCTAATGTGTATTTATCAACCCAACCTCCATGGAAACTTCCTTTGCTTCCTAAATTTTTCCTCTCAATGAATAACAAAGTCCTAATAACAGTATATATTGGAAATTTTAGGTTTTTTTCCCCTTCAGTTTACTACTTCAGTCTAGAGTATTAGAGACTGAGGTAGTGAGAGCAGAAGAAATTGACTCCTCAGAGCAACCAAATAGGATGAGGTGAATATTTGAACAAAACCGGAAGTAGAATAGGAGGTTTGTACATCACGTTGTTTTGAAGTTGTATATCTGAGAGAAGAAATCAGCTGCTCTCACCCAAACATTGAGTGTGAGACAGAGAAGGTCTTTAAAAAAACCTATCTTTTAGCAACCCTAAGTCTGAATAAAATGATGTAAAAATTAAAAAGAAATCTTTTTAACACAAGACATTAAAACTTATAAAACAAAGGAAAAGAAATGCCAGACTAAACACTCAGAAGAAAAACAAAACCCTGAAAATCACCAATAGTAAATGACTCTTTTAAAAACACTATTATAGAAATGAATCAATTAGGAATAAATGTTACCAAATTATATGAAGACCATAAGATACCATCAAAGGAACCTCTATGAAGAATTTTAGAAACAAAAGGGAATGATATTAAGGAGATTAAATACAAATAATTAGTGAAATAGCCCTAAGTCCTTCTAGTGTTTTATATTTAATTAGTATTAGTCTGTTTGGGCTTCCATAAAAAATAACACAGGATGGGTGATGTCAAAAACAGAAATTTATTTTCTCATTGTTGAGGCTGGAAGTTCATCATGGTGCCATCAGGTTTGCTTCCTGCCAAGGCCTTGCTTCCTGGCTTGTAGACGGCTGCCTTCTCTGTGTGTGCTCATGAGACCTGTCCTGTGTGTACATGCAGAGGGAGATATCACTGGTGTCTCTTCCTCTTACAAGTATTACCAGTCCTATCAGATTAGAGCCCCATCCTCATGACCTCTTTTAATGTTACTTACCTCCCTAAAGACCCTATCTCCAAATACTGTTACATTAGGCATTAGGGCCTTAACATATGAATTTTGAGGGACACAGTTCAGTCCATAACATTATACTCAACAGAGTAGAGGTTCACTGAACTGATGTTTCGCTTTACTAGATAATAATATTACTCCATGCGTAGGCTCACGTGCACACACATGTAGGCTATGCCAGTTGAGCCTGGTGTTCATTATTTACAAATGTCTACACCATTTCATTTTTAAAGTTAAAACTGATTTTAAAGTAGAGATGCAGAAAAGTATTGAAATTCAGCCAAGATTGTGTTATTTTTGGCCACCTTTGATTAAATAGTAAGAAAACGTATTTTGACTTTATTGTGTAAGTTAAAAAAAAAAATTGCACACTCCAATCAAGAACTTCCATGCCAAGTTTAAGCCTATACCAATGTTAAGTCCAAATTATAACTGCCTAAAAATGTGGGAGGTTGGTAGATCCTTCACATCATTATACTGCCAGTTGCTTACTGTAATATTTACTTACATTACTAGTACTTAAGCTAAAGGAAACTGAATGCAGCTGCATAATTCAAGACATGTGAAAGTATGTGCTGTATTTTCTATGCATTTCACTGTTTTCAGCATTCACTAAGAAACTGGATGACTTTTACCTAGAAGTGTAGAAAGGTGACATTCACTGGCCACTCAAAACATTGCAATGCTAAACATTACACCCATAGTGTGTGATGCAGAACTTGAAAAACAATGAGTGTCTTTCAATTTTCCAGTATTTAAAACTTAGCTCCCAGCCTTTTAGAGCTTTATAGATGAGGTATATCGTCCAGGATTCCAAACTTCAAAGGCTTAAAAAATAAACTGCAAACTAGCAAACTTTTTGTTTTTGTTTTACTTCTGTTATTTTTCTAACCTTTCCTTTTAAACACACTTTTTCTTGAATTTGCCATTTGCAGATAAAGTTAGTAGTACCCAAATAATTCATTTTTAATAAATTCTAGATGTGTTAAGCTTTCTGTGAGTTGGACCAAATGACATAAAAACGGTAAACTTCAGAAATTTTATAGCGTCTTCTACCTTGTCATAATATTTTGACACCTTCCAGTGAGTGTCATATTAAAAAGGTACCTGCAATATTGATTAATAGAAAAACAAGGATCCTGTCGACTGCAGAGAATAGAATACTTTTAATGTCTTCTACCTTTTCATTTAATCTACTCTGGTAAGATTAAACTAACAAGAATTTTTTTTTCTATGATGAGCATAACAATTTTATTAAGAATTATATTAAAATTACTTCATAATTTGAGTTAAAAATTATTTTTCCATGGCTCAGTTTTTTTTATGTATTAATCAAATTTTATTTATAATCAAAAGGGGAATAAAAGTTATAATTCTTGAGTGTGTGTGGAACCTAATGGATCAAGATAATTTTGTTAAATTAGTACTTAGTATATGTACCGAAGCTTATTTTTCATCAGACAAAAGTCGAGAAAAGATGAAAATAGGATTTGACATTTCTGTTTTATATGATACCCTAATTTAGGTAACTCAAATGAAAATGCTACAAAATTCATAAGTGAAAAATTAAGTAAAATCCTGCTATTATTAATAAAGACTAAGCTGATGGAGAGAAGGGTGGCATTGAGGGATCATAGCTCCTAGTGAAGGGAGAAAAAAGGGGCAAAGTTTATACTAATTTAGAGAAAAGGTGGTAGAGGGTTGCAGAGGGAAAGGTTCCAAAATGCCTCCGATGCTGGGAAGAGCCTGAGATGATGCAGGAGTAGGGGTGGGGGTGAGGGAACTAGTTGCTTCACTAGCCTCCGTTTTTCTCCACAATCCAGAAACTGTTACTATATTATAAGGCAATTAAAATAGATCCCTGTCCTCCACACTTGGAAGAGTAAAAAAGGAAAACCAGGAGAAGAAATAGCATGACACAGAATAAAAAACCAAACCAAACCAAACACACAAACATAACAAATCACAGCCTTCCAACACATTCCGGAGCTTGCCGTCCACGTTTTAACCCTCTTAGGCTGTTCTTTCCTTGAACGTACATGAGCAAGTCTTCTGAAACAGACAGTCCCAAAGAAAACTAAAAAGGAACACCTAATGAATAAATACTTCATGTGATTAACATTCACAACCCCAGGACTGCAGCCAGGCAGCTCAAGCTGTATTTCACACACAGATGAAAGTAAACTCCTCTTTCATTCAGCACTCATAACTTCTGGGAAGAAACAGATCCTCTCAGAGGTGCAGAGGACGGCAGTAACTTCCAGGTTTTGAGGTCCCCAGATGTAATTTTTTAAATTTAAATGAGCCTACCTGAAAAGAATTCAGGGTACCTTAAAAAACCCAAATTATTTTCAGGTCATTTAAAATACATATGAGCTAATAATAATAATAATAAAATCTAGTTCTTATTTAATGTCATTCAATACCCGAATGGCATCCACTTACATGTTAAAAAAAAAATGGCCCAAGGTGCAAATCAGAAGCCTTTTGCCAAAATCTTTCTAGAAGCTTTCTGTGAAAAGGAATAACAAGTATAAATCATGAAAATACCACCATAAGTATTCATTGTTACATTCTTTTAAACAAAGAGAAGCAAGTATTTTAAAATTCTAAAAATTCTATGTGAATGGCTCATAAATGTGTTAAGGAGCTATGCAAAGGTTTCTCTCAAAAGTATTTTCAAAAATAAATATGTATAACCGTTTAAAATAGGCACAATGTATCTAGAACCAGATTTCAAAATGCATAAACCTGGGGCTAAATTTTGAGGTCAGGCTCTTTTCTGGACAGTTTGTCAACACTAGAACTATGGTAAGTGGTCATGGTGGTCTTCTGCCCCTGGGACAATTGCCTGCCTTCTAGTTTCCTCAAAGCCAACTGTGGTGGAGAGGCCTACCTCTCCCCAGTTCACTCCAAACCACAGGGAGTCACCTGAAGGCAGCATTTTGCACTCCTCACGCCTGAATCCTGTGTTTGCTGATCGGGTTCACTGTAGTGACTTACACCCCACCAGATTCTCTCACCTACTCTGCTGCAGTCTTGCAACACCTCAGACCCTTGCACTGCAGTGTAGAAGTCACAATGAGAGCAGCTCTGTATGAGAGATGTATGTCCGTACCAAAAGGTGTATGTCCGTACTTTGCATGCTAAGGCTTTGTTGAGAGACTTGGAAGCCGGTAACTCCATGCCTCTCTGTCATTAACAGAGAAGAGAAGGCTCTTGATTTCTTTCTAGGACATTGGTTCCCAAGTGGTGGCATACGTATCCACCAAGGATATGTACTGGGCCCTTCAGGGGTACCTGAAAAATAATCTGTAATGGCAAAAAAAAAAGTAAAGTAAAAAATGCGAAACATTACTTATACAACAATAAATGTTAAGTTTGCATCACCATTAATGGAGACACTTCAAAATTAGATCACATTAGCGAATGATGATTGGGGAGGGCGTGGGTATGAACCCTTCCCCCAAACCTCTCTTCTACTAATTATTATGCAGTTTCAGAACAATCCATTTGCGATGTTTTTAGAACTTCCCCAAACATATAAATACATCTGTAGTCAGACTGTTTGATCAGTTTTGTTATTGACTGAGTAAAAGTAAGTGCATTGTCTTTGTGATTCTTTTCAAGTAGTTTTTTTATCTAATGTTTAACATATTAATAGTTTCAGTTATTATTGTCAGTGATTTTTGAGCATGTCATTTATGGATCAGTGATTGAACATCGGAACAGTTAAAAGGCCAAAACTTGATGTGGATTATAACCTGTCGCCCAGTACTTCTCAACACGTGTCTGCAGCTACAAGTACACCCACACCAGGAGGCAGTAAAAAAGTGTGTGCCTCAGATACTACACAGAAGAAAAGGAACACTCTGAAGAGTACATTAAATATGGGTTTTCATTTGTAGAGGAGGATGGTTCTGAGCCTTTCTGTGTTGTGTGTGGGGATGTGTTATTCAGCAGTTGCATGAAACCCTCCCTACTCAAGTACAATTTAGAAACTAAACATCCTATGTATAAAAACAAAGAAATACATTATTTTTGGCACTTACAAAAATATCCAACTGTTACTTCATACATGATGTCAGGAAAGAAAAACAATGAGAATGCAGTTGAGGCTTCATACCACAGTGCTTATCACACAGCTAAATGTGGTAAAGACCACACCGTGGCTGAAGATTTAATTTCTCCTTGTATTAAGGATACCGTATTTTGTATGCTTGGGGAAGAACATGTCTGTAAAATCAATACTCTCTCTTTTTCAAACAATACAATGTCTTGATGAATTCAGGAAATGTCTGATGATGTTGAAGCTGTAGTAGTAGATAGAAATAGATAGAAAAAGTCAATTATCCATCCAGGTCGATGAAGGTGTAGATGTTGCTGATTTATCTATTTGGCTCATCATCATGAGGTAGTTGGTAGGAAATGAAATGGAGGAAAACCTGTTGCTGTGTTACCTGTTGACAGGGCATACCACGGGTGAAGATATTTTTAATGCAATCAATGGTTATTTCATTGAAAAAGACATTAGTTGGTCAAATAGTTGTGGTGTATGCACTGACAAGCCTATGTCAGGTTGTTTTATAGGCTTACGTGGCCAAATTAAAGAAGTAGCTCCCATGTCCCATGGAGTCACGGCTGCATTCATAGACAAAGTCTTGCATCCAAGCCTCTTCCTAGTGAAGAGAAAGATTTAGGAAGGGATAATACTTCTAGATTTCACCTGAGGCTCCTCTTCCCTTGTTCTTTATCTCAATAACTGGACCTGCATTGCCAAATAAATTTGGATCACTGTGAAAAAGCAATTTGTAAAACATATACTATTAAGTGTGGTTTATATTTAGAAACTTTAAAATTCTAGGGCAATGGTTCTCAATATGTGGTCTCTGACCAGCAGTGCGTCACATGGGAACTTGTTAGAAATGCAGATCTCAGGTTCCACCTTAAATCGACTGAACCCAAAACGAAGATGGAAGGAGGGGCCTGGAAGGAGGGGCCCTGTGATCTGCGTTTTCACAACTGTCATGCCTGTTGACATTGTGAGAGCCACTATTCTAAGCCTTGGCCATGGAGTTGGCTGACAATTCAATGCCATCTTTTTATCTGAAAGAGAACATGGGATTTTGAGTAACTAGATGTGCCTGAGTATTTATAAGTAAAATGCATGAGTATTTACTATTTATGTGACCTAGGTGAAGCTATTAGGTTTTCTTACTTGTACAAATGTTTTTTTATGCATTAAGTTGGGATAATAACATTATCTAACTTAAAACATATCTTGTGTGAAAACACATAATAAACATTATGCATCATTATACATATAATATTAATAGTATTGACAATAGCTAACTATATATAGAAGAATGCTGGGTTAGGATGTTGGGAAAGGGCATTATTTAATATATTACTCATGAGTCTCCAATCAAAGAGATAAAGCAAGAAATTTCCTTTAAAATTTCAATACCAGGAAAAATGTCTTTTTTTTTTCCTTAAATATAAGTATCTTTATTCATTTCTGCTGATGGGAATTATACAATTTTTTATGTGTTCCTTTTTACTTTGACTACTAGGATACTCACAGCCAAATTTAATACTCAGTTGCATCAATTACGTAAGGCTTCTTGTATAATGTATTTACTTTCCCTTTTCCTGGTTCTTGTAATTTTTAAAAAATCTATGTTATTTTTGTAAGTCCCTAATGATAAGCTCCTTCGTATATTATTTTTTTGTCTTGGTAAAAAATAAACAACAGAAGAAAACAGCTTGGGGTATCATTTGATTTAGCAGAACTTTACTTAGTATATTCTAGGAACACCAGTAGAGTCTCTGTACTTACAGAATGCCTCTGTGATCTTTGTGTGGTCATGAGCTTTCTCAGGCTCTGCCTTTGTTTTACATAATGAAAAATGCTTCTCCAGTACCACACAGTTAAGCCTCTGCATTTAAGACATGTCCAGTTCTCTCATGTCTTAAATGGATTATGAAGACCAAATAAGAAAACACATGTACAAATGCTTGGTAAACAACAAAACACTATGCACTACTATTTGTTAAAAAAATGAATAAACAATGAATGAATGAATTCTCAGTTTACCTTCTCTTTTTTCTAGTGTTGTACCTGAATCTGAATATATCAGCTTCCAGAACAAAGTTTAGGGCAATTATTTAATAAACTTAATTCTTTTTGTCATTAAGAACGTGGTATACATTTCATGTAGATATCACATCAAATGGAAACGGGATACTTTTAGATACCTTTTACATATGTAATTATTATATGTGCTATTACTGAGTCAATTGATGTCATTTAATGGCTCATATTTTTTTGTTCAGCTTCAGCTGGGGATTTGACAGTTGTCTTAATTTTACAGAATAGTGTGTTGACTTAAATTTTGTCAGTTATTTTGTGAATCAAGGGTGATTCATGATGTGTTATTAATGAAATCCTAAGATACATTTCATCATTTTTTACCATGTGCTATTTTTTTATCCAACAGAAAAATGCCTCAAGAAAAATGTTTAAAACTGAGAAAATAGGATAAGATAGGGGAGAATACTACATTGTAGCAGAGAAACTAATTACAAATATATTTATTTGCAAATATATTTATAGTCGGTCATTTCATACAATCAAGCAGTTTGGAAACTATATTAAATGAAGTTAAATTCTGAGTGAAATAAGCTGATACTAATAATGAAGTGGTGTTAATGACAATAATAGTTATTTTGCACTATTACTGGACACTGTACTAAGTGCTTTCTGTGCATTGACTCATTTAATCCACAAAATAACCTCCTACAGGAAGATATCACAATTATCTCCATTTTACGAAGAAAGACCTAAGGCTTGAGAATTTACGTAATCTGCTTAAGCTTCATAGTATTAGGTTCAGCTAAAATATGAACCAGATTGTCTGCCTTCAAAAACATATATTCATAACTATTGCTAACCTGAAGTTTTTTGAACACGATTTTAACACTGGTTTTAATAAGAACAGACAGCTATATCAGAAAACTAAACCAACCCTTTCCCCTACAAAAACAAAACTCAAAACAACTGCATAGAAGCAAAACCCTAAAAATGAAAACAAACCCCCTCAAACCCAAACCTACTGACAAATGTTATTATTATTGATAAATAATATCATACTGTAATTTCATAATACGAGGGCTGTTTGGAAACAATTCAGCCATAAATGCCTCTATTTTTCATATAACATGGCTGGATACTTTCCGCACAGCCCTCGTGTATCTAAAACTCACTGCTCTGCCATTTACAGACAGGCAGGAGAATTCCTCTTGTGGCATTAATTCCATGCAACCATAAAAAGAATCTTTGCTAAATGTCAGCAAATGAGGTGGTAATAACTTTAAACTACTGCACTCAGCAGGGAGATACTCAGCAGGGGAAAATAAAGATCTGCTTTCCAATCTCTTATTAATTTTTCAGTATGAAACAATGATATGCGGGTCAGGTGTGTTTCATGAACCATTTACATTGAGGATGTATTAACGTGAAATAAGTATCAATTTTACAAAAACAATCTATTTTCAACATGTAGTGTTCAGACGCCACAGTGTGGCTGCCAGTGTTTCCTTAGCTGCTAGGTGGGAGAGCCGTGCTCCTTCCCACACACCTGTGTTTACATTGAGGCCTTGGCAGCACATGACCCGAAGTCATCCTTCACTCACAGCTTTTGGTCTGCTTTCAGCCATGGCCAGCCGCACTGTCTCTGCACTTTCACTAGCTAGCACTGTTAGAATGTTGACTTAGGAGTCCTAAGCTTGGAACTTAATATAAATCAATTTGTTGAATCTCACTCATTTTAGAATGTTAGACATTTTCTTAAATCCGAAACTGGAATCGATTACGTCTTGTAAATACTGTTGAACTTTAAAAAGGTGGGGGAGTCGTTTTCATGTAACTGTTTGCTTTTCTATGGACTTAAGAGCGTCTCCCCATTTGTATCTCTTGGAAAATAGGAATAGTGGACTTAAAATGCATTGATTGGTAAAGTGGCTATTAAGTGGGGAGAGGGATAATGCTTAAGTTTCAGGTACAAGACATTAAAGCAAAAGAAATCTATAGTAACACACCTTTGCGGGGACTGTTAAACGTTTTGGATGCTACCTTTTTAGTGAAAAATTTGATGCATAATCAGTATTCATCAAAATATATGCCATGTTGTCAGAACCTGATAAATGAATAGCGGAGTTCACTGACCTCTCAGTTTGTTGGAATATAAGGGGTCCAGTGGCAATATTCAAAGTACAGGGAGGGTGACTGAAGTGATTGGCACTCAATTCAATGATTCATAATGAAACTATAGTGCTTGGTTATACTTTGCTGAAGAAGATAATCAGCTCCTGTTTACAAAGACCTTAAAATTGATTAGGGGTTACAGAAAAGCAAATAGCCTGTTATATTGTATACAAATATGAGAAGGGATGTGCAGTGTGCCCTGGGAATCCACAGGAGGGACCCCCAAAACACATTCCTTGGGGCCTGGAGAGCCGGCACAGAGGGAGGTAACAACCAAGCTGAGACCTGACAGGTGCCAGCCAGGAAAGGATCAGGGAAAGAATATTGTAAGCAGAAGGCAGAGGATATGTTAACTCTCCAAACTCTAAACATAGTTCTACAAAACAGATTGAGTAAAATTAGTCTGAGGGCCAGTATCATTAATCTTTCTCATATGGTTCTGAAGTTTAATGTAAAATTTTGTAGTTTTTGAAATGTTTAAATGGTCTTATGCTTTAAAAAAAATTCAGCATATACCTTTTTTAGGGAGGTGGAGTATCCCTCATGGAATATCTCTTTTTATTTAGAGATTTTGTGACCTTTTTGAGTAAAATAGGAAGAGTACATCCTGTTTGGAAAAAAATGAAATTTTGTTTTAGTCACCTAACTACCAAGGGGTTGGTTATAAACTACATTGGAAGTAAATATCTTTATGCTAGTTAAAAATTTCTATTAAAATATTTTATTATAAATCATTCATTTTACTATTTAAAATCTATTTTGACCATTTAAAATTGAAAGTAATTTAATGAATAAATTTAATTTATAAATATAAATGTAATTTCATGAATTAATGAATAAATTTAAATTTAAATTAATTGAATGAATAAGTTTTCAAAGACTTCCTTTTTAATAAAGGAATAATGCTCAGCAATAATATCAGACAAGTCTCATTGTTTAAAGAGTACATGTCCAACCTGCGGCCCACAGGCCACATGCAGCCCAGGATGATTTTGAATGTGGCCCAACACAAATTTCCAAACTTTCTACAACCTTTTTTTTTTTTTTTTTTTTTTTTTTTAGCTCATCAGCTATCGTTAGTGTATTCTATGTGTGGCCCAAGACAATTTTTCTTCTTCTGATGTGGCCCAGGGCAGCCAAAAAGATGGACACCCCTGGTTTAAAGTGCATCCTCATTCATTGTATATACTACATTAATTAGACTGATAAGCTTAGTGTTGATTATCACAATTCAAAATTTCTGTAGATATTTTTGAAAAGGTAAGGTTCCAGGAGACTGATCAGATAGGTATAAATTGCAATTTATAAGGAAGAAAAATAGGACTTTAGTCTATTTGGTTTACCGAAGTGAAAGCTAAGGGATGATACAATATTTTTACAATGCCAAGCTCAGTGTCTTGGTAAATATTTATTGCAATGGATTGGATTATGTAAAAGTTGAAGTTTAGGTTACCAGTTTATCAATAGCCTTTATTAGAAAAAAAAAAAGAATGAGACATAGGGGCTTACGATGAAAAAAATATAGATTTGAACATTTTGAAAAATTATTTAAGAATTAAAAATGAAGTATATAAAGACATTTTTGCCATATTTTCCATCCTAAGGTATTTTTTTCCATGAGGTTAATATCTTTTATGGGATCTAAGGATGCCATAGTCAAATAAATTTGGGAAATGCTGAGTTAAAGAAAGTCACACTCATTTCTCTTTTTCCCTCAGACCCCTTAATATGCTAATGTGCATAAGAAAAGTGTGTTAAATACTTCCATATTCTGTGGACCACACTGTGGGAAAGCACCGTGTTTTATTTAAGTAGACATTAAATAAATATTTCTATCATTAATTAATTGGTCTTTCAACTGTTAGGTAAGACTGGGACACATTCCTGATCAAAAATATAAGCATTTGCTACAGACTAATAAAGTAATGAATTATTTGTTATGAAAACATCTATTTTGAATGATAGGGAGCATTGTAAAGAAATCCATTAAAGTAAATTCAAACTCGGTATTTTAATGTTAAGTAGTTATGTGAAATTTTTGCAACATTAAAGAACTATATCACTTCAGTCCAATAAACTTGTTTATTAATAGTTCAATAAAGTTAGACTATGTCTTAAAAAATCTTTATATTGGTACTAATTGAATTAAGTGGACACCTGGAACATTAACACATTTTGGGAAGCCTAAAGAGAACCAAGTGACAAAAAGCTCACAGCCTATTGCCATAAAGCTAAAACATATGTTCTGATTTATACTGGCAAATTGTTGTATTGAGATTTTTGTATTCAGATTTCTTTTATTTTTTTTATGGTTCTACTCAGCTGTAGCCATTTAATATAAACCTGGGTAATACCTAGTGGATGTATTCTTTTCCTCATGTATTAGGGCATTTTCCTTAAAAACAAATGAATGTAAAACTTAACTGTGTTCTTCCTTCACACATTATTCCCATGCTTCCTTATGGATTATAGTACTCTGAGGATAAAGTTATCTAAATGGATATTGTGAAGATTCTGCTTATTTTTGTTTATTGGATCAATTGTTTCAAAAATTACAATCTCAAGACACTATGTTTCTATCAAAAAGAATTTCCAATTACAGTATATGTAGAAAAACTTCTGAAGTTCTGAGGTTGGGTTTGTTATCATTATTTATAGGTCAACTCAATCTGTTATACAAAGAGTGCAATAAAAGATACATTTGTCCAAGAAGTATTTTTTTAAATCATTTTATATTAGCTTAGCTCATAAATCATCTAAACAAGTGAGTGCTATTTTTAAAGATCAACTGATTAGGGGGGTTCTCTGGTGGTGTAGTGGCTAGGCTTGAGCGTTCTCAACACTGTGGCCTGGGTTCAATTCCCAGCCAGGGAACTACCCGGCCTCCAAAAAAAAGATCTACTGATGGCCAAAACAGCATTCGTTATCCCTGCAAAAGTATCAAAATGCCCAACAGACATGTTTTTAGACTACCAATCTCTTTAAGCCATGTAAGCAGAAATGGTTTGTTCTAAACAATGACATCATCCTGTA
Organism: Lyroderma lyra; assembly: GCA_004026885.1. Lineage (NCBI taxonomy): Eukaryota > Metazoa > Chordata > Mammalia > Chiroptera > Megadermatidae > Lyroderma > Lyroderma lyra. Next base: position 17,437 of record PVJL010004921.1, read on the forward strand.
TGGTAGCTGGGAAAGCTCAGTCATAGGTAATTCTAAGAGGCAACACTTGGTTAAAAAAGCTTAGTATTAGTAGAGGCAGCCAGCAGATGTCCTGAGGATTTTAAGTCTGACTCATAAAAACAAATAGTGTCTATACAAGGGTGATAATACTTCAAGGAAATGAGGATGCTCTTGTGAAGTTCACAGCTGGTCGTTTCTGGAAACTTTCCATATGCCACAAAAACAAAATAAGTTGCTAAAATTATCGATTGCAACTGGTTAAATCCCCTGCAACTCATAGCAAATAGTACAATATTTTAAGATCTATGTATTAATAAGCAATTGATTTTTCAAATTAACAGAATTGAAACTCACTGCAGATATTGAAGTCAGTTTAAGGCATTTAAAAAACCGTTGAAAGAGTAAATTTATCTATTTTACTGACTTTCAAAACTATGAAATAGTTTTGTGAATTTGAACTTTTTTCTTGAGAGAATTTTGATTAGGGTCTATAGCTACTACATGTGGATAAAAATTTTCAAACTAGAAGGAAACTTGAAGACCTAGTTTTATTTTCTTATTTTACAGATTGAGGAAACTATGCATGACCCCAAGGGCTTAAAAAGTGACTTATTTAAAAACTGATTAGTGCCAGAGAAGTAGCTAAAATACAGATTCCTACTCTAAACCTGAAAATAGCAAATGTATTTGAATAATTCTTGTTTATCGTAACCAGTTAACACGTGATAGCAATGGTGCTCCTATGTACTTTTCCTCATTTATCTGCCTATCTAAGAATTTTCCAGGATGAGTTTACCTGGCTTATATTTAGGACCTGGTACATGATTAATACTCAATATTATGCATTTAATTTAAAGATCTCATTCCAAGAAATAAAAAGAATATTTTGTGTTTTATTATATATGGCATTATTTGAAAACATGGGAAGACACGTATTTTGGGTGATTATATGAAAAAGAATTACTATCTAACACTGGATAGTAATAAAAGAAGTGGAAGAGGCAGACAATCTTGTAAAATTGCTCTGTAACTGCACAGGTGGCAACTCTAGGTGAGAATATAGAATTCAAGGAAAGATTTTATGATGCTTGAAATTCTTTTACCAGAAATGTATACTAACTAGATCAATGAGAAAGTACATATTAAACTTATTGCAGTAATATCAGCACTGACTCCACCAACCTATTCTCTTCTCTGACCATGAACAGGTATTAGGGAATAAGAGGAAATTCAGACTGAAATCTCATGAATTGTCACTTTTGGCTAGATGATAGTTCTGTCATTTGTTTAGTAATATTACCCAGAACATGTTTTGTGGGGGAAGATCAAAATAACATTCAAGATTATAATGGTCCTAAGAAATCTCTTATTATATCCTACAAGAAATGAAAAAGTTTTAGTACACAAACTTAATAAAATATCTTGGCATGCTGGCTATGGTGATATATGCATTTTAGCAATTACTCAAGTTAGTAAAACAATAAGAACAAAGAAGTTGAGAATACATGAAGGAAAATAGTCTTTACCCTGGACAGAAATTTCAAAGAGAGAGCAAATGGTATATTGTTTCAGTAATATAATAATAATATTAGTGAGTGTTTTTGAAGTTCTCACTATATACTAAATTAAGCATTGTATCCACTCTTTTACTTAACTTGCCTTTAATCATCACAACAATCCAATAAAGCATTTTTGTCTCCATTTCTTAGATGAGGAAAGCCCTGATGATTCCAAAATATACAAATAGGCATTAAATGCTGAAGCTGAAATTTGAATAAATTCCCTCACTGAACATTAGCTCTCAGTGAATGATGTCGCATCAGGTTTTGTCTTTTAAGTCTATTTAGCAGTATATATGTAAATTCCAAAGCAGAAGCTTCAAAGAGAACTAAAGTGTGGTAGGCAGAATAATGGACTCTCAAAGATGCTCATGCCCTAATTTCTGGAACCTGTGAATACGTTACTAAATGGCAAAGGGGAAATAAAGCTGTAGATAGAAATAAGATTGCTAATCAGCTGTCACTGAAGTAGGGAGATTATCCTAGATTATCCTAGAAGGCCCAATGTAATTACAGGGGTCTTTGAAAGTGAATGAGAGAGGCAGAGAAGAGGAGATTTTTTTTTTTAATCTAGATCTGTATTTTCTCTAATAGACTGTAACATTCTATTAATAGTAAACAGAACATACTTTTGAATGCTAAGTCCCAAGTGTGTTTGGACATTTTTTGTAGGTTGACATCTTTTTTTTATATTTCTAGGTGCTGCTATTTTGTAGTGTTATTTCAATTACGTCAAATACTTTGGGAAAATGTACAGAACTTATATCACGAAAGAATATGCAAAATAACCCACTGAGTAATTTTAAGCTATTTACTACATTATTTTAGCAATAATGGAAGGCATATTTAACTTTTAAAAAAATTTATCAACAATGATCTTTGTGAACTATGTATAAAGACTTAAGTCTAAAAAAGAAACATAGGGAGTTCCCTGGTGGTGTAGTGGCTTAAGGCTTCGGCGCTGGTGCTGTCAACGATGCAGCCTGGGTTCGATTCCCAGCCAGGGAACTACCCACATACTACAAAAAACAAAAACCAAAGAAAAAAAAAGAAACATAATATTAATTCTGTATTATTTTTTCCTGACAGTTCTCTCTCTATTCTACTTAATATCCCTATGTGAAACTTAAATGCAATCTACCTGGCTCAGGAGTTTCTGGGAAAATTTGTAAGGATCTCTTTATCCTCTCCTACTGTAGTTTCTCACATTGTGAATGTATGGGCATCTTTCTTCATTAGGTGAGAGGCTTTTATCAGCCAGAGAGTTTCAGAATCTTTACCTCCTTCTGATTTTGACTCTTGTAAACCTTAGTTTGGTACTTGGTCTTTCTGTTTCAGCCTATCTATATTGCTTCTCTTAAAAAGCTTTCTAACTTTGATTTCATAAGTCACCACCCACTGTAGTTTTACATATCTACCCTCATTCCATAGAGTATAAGATTCATGGGTGAAGAAACCTCCTCTGCTTTGTTATTTTGAATCTCTAGTACCCAGAAGAACTGCTGGATAATAGCAGATGTTAGATATTGAATAAATGCTGAACCAACTAGGTCCTTATCCAATTCTTCTTTTTCTAGAAATAGTATAATTTATATGTTCTGTAATTTATCAATGTATATTTTTTACATTTCCTGAAAATTTTGAATGCTTTGTGTTTTAATTAGCACTTTAAAAATTAAATACATTTGTTTTGTGATCGATCTCATAATTTGAAATTCAGTACATTAAATAGTCATTATGTATAAGATTTAACTATCCAGTAACTCAGTAAAATGTTCTATGGAAGGGGTTACTGCTTTTTTAAAGACAAGATTTCATCTGTAACTTTTCATTTTCTATAGTATTTCTATGAAGAGGATGTTTTTCTTTGTTAATTAATCTTATTTACTTCTCCATTTTAGGAAAGGCAAAATTTTAATTTTATCAGTGCCTGAGTAGCTTGTCAGTTGCCGAGAAAAACGTTCAATTTAGCATTTTACAATACTTGCCAAGAGTAAAAATATTCTAACATTGAAATGCTTTGTTTAATATGTTTAATTTTGTCTAATACAGATGTCATTAAGCTGTGAATCAAAATTATTATTTAACTATAATAAGATAATTGTAGTATGCTTTTCAGAAAAGAGCACATGTTTTATGTAATGATTGTTTTAATGAGTAAGACTTTAAAAAATTTTAAGGATAATTTCATGGTTTAAAAATAGAATTAATATAGGCCAGACACCAGGTTTTCTGTAAATTTCATATGTTCATAAAAATTAGAGGTAGTAAATTGGACTTAATTCTGAATGCCATTTGATAAAAGCACTTAAACAAATAATGAACTTGGCTCAGGTTCTAAAAAAGAACTCTGAAAAATACATTATGTAGGATAACACGTATCATATGCATACAAATACAATAGGTAGGATTCATAAATAGGACATAGGGTAATATAGCCATTTTCTTTCTCTATTTAAGGAAATATTATGTCATATTAGGTAAACAATATGACACAACCCATATCTGTGTGTAATAACTTTGAGAAACTTACTTTTCTGTTCATTCTCACCCAATTTCATAGGTTAGTATCTTTTATGGCCCAGTGTCAAGAATTAATGATAGCAATGTTTGCAAAAAATAAATAAGCAAATTGTGGCTCATACTAAACTTGTTCTTTGAGGGATTTCAGAGAAATAGTTGTGACCAGCATGAGATCAAAGGTAAAAGTTTTTTTTGGAGGCAAAAGAGGAGGGGCTTGGATGTGTGTGTAGAGGAGCCAGAAAGAAATGCAATTTTTAGTATAGTATAACACTATAGTTGCCAGTTTGAATAGTTTCATCAGCCTCTGGAGTATATGGCTGACTCTAGTTGTCAGGTGAATAACTGAAGATTATAAACTGTGCTTTAAAAAGAAAGCTGTGAAGGAAATAAAATTGACATAGGGCTAATGAGCAGAGGATGACTTAGGTAACCAAGTGGTCAAGGAAGACTGCTCAGCATCACTAATAATGAAGCTGAGACTGGAAGGAGTTGTTGTCACACATGTAGAACATGTAGCGGAGCAATCCAGCAGAGGGAAAAGCAAGTTAGTAAAACAGGAATACAGTCAGGATGTGAGAGGCACAGAAAGAAGGCTAGGGTGGCCAGAGGGTCATGGGCACATGAGCCCAAGCAGAGTGCTATGAGATACAGATAGGAGGCTAGACAGCTGTCACACCATGTAGGGACGGATAAGCCATAGTAAGGTGTTTAGATTTTACATATAAAGGGATTTTACATATAAACCAGAGGTTTTAAGCAAACTGAAATTTTCATATATGTGTTTAAGAAAATTGTACTGCCTATTACTACAGGAGAGCAAAAAGTGGGAACAGTTAGGGTACTTTGATGATGACTTGGTCTAGGATAGTGGAGTTGGGGGTAATGGGAAGAGGAGCAGATTTGGATGAAGAAGGGGTTGGGGATCAAACAGACTATTAACTTTAAGAATGTTATACCACCAGCTATAAGATGTAGAAGAGACAGATACACCAGGCTCAAGTTCAGAGAGAGGTTAGAGGCAGACTGACATTTAAGTCATCAACATATAAGTAGTTTTAAAGTCATGGGAATGTACTATATGATGCATGAAGTAAGAGAATTATAAATTATAAATACTATATCCACCTAAAGGATTGGTAAGAAACTGTAGCATGGGTTTATTCTGATGCTAGGACTCTGGGGCCTGGCTGACCCTGGAGAAGCTATCCAAACTTGGAACAGACAATTCCCAGAGATAGTAAAGGACTCTCGCAAAAGTGCACCTACCTTTCATGTATAAACCAATACTCCCAACTGTCTATCTCTTTTATTGTGCTCTCATAGGCCTCTACACTCCGGGCTACTGTCCTCCTGCCCCTAGTCACTCCAACTGAGGTACTATGTATGTTTCTGTCTTTCATGCCACTGAGATGAAACTCTCAAGGTGTGTGTCCTCTCTCTCTTTCCCATTGCTTTGATACCTTTCTTATGTTCTAGTAACTAGAATATATACAGAGTTAATATTTTTGGAATAAATAAATATATTACTGTATGTAGTAGATGCAGAAAATTTAAAGTGATCATCTATAGCAATTAAGAGTCTTAATTCCAGTATATTTGACTCTAAGCCAACATTTTCTTTCTTATTAATATAATCTAAAGGGAGATGTGTATTTGTCTCACCTTATATTTTTCAAAAGAAAATGATCACAGTTTATATGCTAAATTTTATTTCATTTTATTAAGGCGTATAAAAGTAGGTTAGATTTTATGGATTTGGTGTTCCTCCACAATGCTAAAATTCAGTATAACTTAGGTTTTACAATGAAGGTAGCAAGAAAAAGAAGAAAAAGCTATTTAATTTGGCTGAAACTCTAATTTCCTTCCTGAAATCTATACTTACATGGCTTGCTTTCCTAGCAAAAAAGGGATCTACAGCAAGAACATATTTTACCTATATATTTAAAATAACGTTTTATGAAATGATATAAAGAAACATAGACACATTTGGCTGCCAATTCTTAGTCATTGTGAAATTCTTAATATGGGTAAAAAAAACAAAAAACCGAATTGTAGTTAGTTTCTCTTCATTTAGAAGAAAACTTTGTTTAATTTTCTACTCAAGTAGTTATATAATTATATCCATTTTCCCTTTTGTTAAATTTTTTCAAAGCAGTAATGTGGTTTTTGTTAATTAACAAGTGGCTTTGATAAATGGGATGCTTGAAATAAAACAGAAATGTGCTCATTTTCAAGTTAAGGAATAGAGTCTCAGATAAGATAAAGTCAATACTCATTATTCTCAAAGTGACCTTTTATAAAAGTGGTATATGTGTATATTCATTATAAAAATAAAATAAATGAGTGAAAATGATAAAGATTGCCTATAATTCTGCCAGCTGGTTTTGGTATTCTGATATACTTCTTTCTACTCATTTTTTAAATATATGTGAATCTATATTTTGTATACTTTAAAATTTTGATCTTACCATACATTGCATTTTGAAACTTGCTGTTTAACCTAACAGTAAATTATAGACAGTTTCAAGTCATTGTCCATTTTTCTGTAACCTATTAATTTACTTATGAAATACATATTTAATAAAATTGTATATATTTAAGTTATACAACATGATGATTTGATATACCTATACATTGTGAAAGGATTCCTTCCCATCATTGAGTTATCTAACACATCCATTACCTCACATATTTACCTGTTTGTTTTTGTGTGTTTGTGAGAACACTTAAGTTCTACTGTCTTAGCAAATTTCAATTACGTAGTATAGTATTATCAACTATATATAGACTCTGTGTTATGCATTTATCTTATTTTTTTTAATTCATTTTTATTGTTAGACTTAAACTATTGATTGTGTCCATGGGTTATTTGTTTGTTTGTTCATTTCTTTTTTCTTTGCTTTCAGTTTTATATTCCGCATATGAGTGAAGTCATACAGTTCTTTGTTTTTTCTGTCTGGCTTATTTCACTAAGCATGATGATCTCCAGGTCCATCCATTTTGTTACAAATGGCAATATTTCATCTTTTCTTACAGCTGAGTAATATTCCATTGTGTATATGTACCACAGCTTCTTATAATGGAAAGTTTTTACTCTTTTACCAGCCTCTCTTTGCCCCACACCACAGCCCTTGGGAACCATCAATTCTACTGTGATTCTATAAGTTTGACGTTATTTTAGATTCCGCATGTAAGTGACTTCATGCAGTATTTGTCTTTCTCTGTCTGACTTATTTCACTTAGTGTAATGTCCTTCAGGTTCATTCACCTTGTTACAAATGTCAGGATTTCCATATATTTTTTAACACTGAATAGTATTCCATTGTATATATAAAGCACATTTTCTTTATTCATTCATCTATTGAAGGACACTTAGGTTGTTTCCATATTTTGACTATTGAACATAGGAGTATGAACAATGCCTCACTGAACATAGGAGTATGAATAACTCTTCAAGACAGTGATTTTGTGTAAGAGTTTTTAATGACACTATCATAATATGGATGTACCATGTTTAGGATTTTTATTGCACTTTATATTTCACTAGGTACATTCTTTTCTTCTTGTAATATACAAGAATATGATAATATGCTTCAAACTTGAATTCGCTTTCTAGAATACTGACAGATACTTTTTACCATGTAATGATTTAACCTTGCATCTGATGTTTCAGATATTAACATTTGTACATTATTGTACATACTGCTAGCATTTGCCTCATGTATTATTTCATCCCTTTAATATATATATTTTTTTGGTATTTTGAGTTAGGTATGTCTCTTAACAATATGTAATTTTTCTTCATATTTATCTAAGTATAAAATATGTGATAGTTAAGAAGGAAATTTAACCCATTTTCAATGTTTTTTGTTCAGTTTGTATTTTAGTGAGTGGACGTATGTGGAAGTTTAAGTACATGACCTACTTTGGTTATTTTAGTTCTGTTCCTCTTTATTTTTTATTTTATTTATTTATTTTTGGTTCCTTTTTTTTAAATCGAGTTATAGTTGACATATTACATTAGATTCATGTGTACAACATAATGATTTAATATTTGCAAAATGATCATCACAATAAGTCTAGTTAATATATGTCAGCACAGTTACAAACTTTTTTTCTTGTGATGAGAATTTTTAAGATTTACTCTTTTAGGAATTTTTAAATATGCATTACAGTATTATTAACTATATTTGCTGTACTCCACATTATATCCTCAAGGCTTATTTATTTTATAACTGGAAGTTTATACTTTTTCACCCTCTTCACCCACATCATCCACCACTCCCCCCGTACTACCACCTCTGAGAACCACCCATCTGTTCTCTGTATCTATGAGTTTAAATTTTTGTTTTAGACTCCATATATGAGAGATTATATGGTATTTTTCTTTTTCTGTCTGACTTATTTTTACTTAGAATAGTGCCCTCAAGGTATATCCATGTTGTGACAAATGGCAGATTTCATTCTTTTTCAAAGTTGAATAACATGCTAATGTATTTGTGTGTGTGTGTGTTTGCATATGCATATATGAGATACATCTTCTTTATTCATTCATCCATCACTAGTCACTTAGGTTGTTTGCTCTATCTCTTCTTCTTTCTCTTTTTTTTTTTTTTTTTGAGCGGGGTGTGGTTCCCTGGCTGGGAATCAAGCCCAGGCTGCAGCATTGAGAGTGCTGAAGGCTAGCCACTACACCACCGGGGAACCCCTGCTCTATCTCTTCTTGATAACTTTTCTTCTAAGATAACATAAGCATAAAATTAATATTTCTCTGCTAAAACCCCCATTGTGAAGTATGGTGACAAAATATGTTCTATAACTTTTCACTAAACCCTTCCATTCTATAGCTCATATTTTATTTATATAAAATAGTCATTAATAGTTGGCTTAGCTCTAAGGAATTTAGAAATGTACTCATTTTATTGACTTCATTATTTTTCGTTGTTTGAATGACAGGCTTATGCATTTGGTTTGCAGTAAGTTCAAATTTTGCTTTTTGGGGCAAACTCTTATGAAAATTTCCATTTAGTCCTCAGACCACTGCAGTCTGCATTGAACTCCCATCTCAATTAGAATTTCCCTTGCCAGCATTACCAGTGACTTCCTGTTAATCAATCCATTGGTCGTTTATTAGTGTTGTCCTAACTCATCTCTCTGAAGTACTTGGCATTACTGAAATGGGATTTCACAGAATATGGTGAGAAATTGTGAGAGAATGCTTTCTCTTTAAGAGGTAGTCTCCTTTGGGTGGCCTTCCGCTGCCTAGAAAGTAGTTTCATTCAGTGTTCAATCTTTGACTGTTCTCTTCTGACTTATTAATTTCTCCTTGGGAGAGCTCATTTAAAAGCTGTTTCCTAATTTTTTACGTACAAGAGCCTGATGCATTTTATTTCAATAAAATTTTTAAGTTTACATCTGTGGAAGTTGTGCTGTATTAATAAAATTAGACCATATCAAACTATCATATTTTAAATTGCAATAATTTAATTCTACTAGTTCAATATACTCAATCTTCTCATTCGTTGGAATAACCAGCTATTTTGTTGAAACTGCTGTCAAAACAATAGTAAATTTATTCTAAAATGGTTTAATATTTGTGGTATTTGGCAGTATAGTCCATAAGTCTTTAATTACATCTGATAGAAATACAAGTTCCATCTGTCTCACACGTGCACCCTACGCAAAGCATGGCACCCGTGCAAGTCTGTTTCCGATGCTCATAAGTAAGATACCAACAAACCCACAATATTGGTACAGGCTATTCTGGACTAGGTTCTAAAATGTTAACCACAGGAAGTGATTTTAGCTCTTTTTTTAAACCTATTTTTTCCCTTTCCATCAGGCCGCCTACGTACTCATTGTGGCATTTTAGATTTCCTGGATCTTCTAAGTTCTCAAAATTACTGGAATGACCAAATGGAAGGTGTTATTATTTACTTAAATAAAATATGGACAAATAAGTCAAATGACAGCTATATAAGCCTGATTATTCTGAAATTGGGGGTTTTAATAAGGCCTATTGAAGCTTATAAAATATGTGGTCGCAGAAAGTACAGACCAGTATATTAATGATCAAACTTTCTGATAATTTGTAACATAACTTGAGCCCTAATAACTCTAGCTTATTGTATCACTTGTCTTGGACATTTGTAGTTAAAACATGAGTTATTACTTTTTGAATTTTAAATTATTTTAAATGGGAACAAATGCACTAAAAATGGAGTCAGTGTTAATACTGTGCTCACATTTTCTCAGTAGATGCTTACTTTTGTGATAAAAATAATGTGTTCCTTATTAATTTTAATTTATAAATAACATAAATAAATATAAGCATATATTGAAACTAATTTATTAAAGTTAATTAAAAATATTTAAAATACTTGTTCATATAACTTTAGATATGGTTCTAAGAATTTTCTTAACAGTTTGAACCTGTCTCAACATTTTTAAACACAGGAAAAAATTTCTACAGTATTCAAAGATGGCACTATTTTTTATATAATATTTATCCCCTTTATTTTTCCTGGTTATAACATATAAAGAAAATGATGCATATAAAGTGTAGTACTTTGGAAAATGTTTTTCTTCATTTTTTAGGATGAATTTTAATTATTCTGATCATTTTGCTGAAGTTATAGTTCAGTGTCTTTGTTCTGCTCACTTTTGCCCAACCACCCAATATTTTACAACATGATAAATAATTTGAAATACTTTCATGTTGTGGGTAGTCCATTTTAATTATTCTCAATCAATGATGACTGATTAGAAAAGGCCATGCTATAAATTTCCCACTATTTTTATATTATGAAATGCTAAGATGAATGAGTCACGTTGGGTCGTGTTGACGAACCACAATTGTATTCAAGACCATTGTGGGTCAGAATATCATTTTATCAACATTTGTAATTTGGAGTTTTGTGGTTTTGCAGACCTCAGTTCAGCAGGTGATTTGTTAAATAACATAAGGTGAAAATAAAGTATCAGTGTTTTGTGTTTTGATTGTTGATGGGGGATAAAAATCACCTACCCACCTCAATGATAATTTATCTCATTGATATTGAAATTCAATGATATTGAAAACCAAAGCCTATGCAATACTTTACATTAATGCCATAAAGGCAAGCCACTTTTAAACTGATGCCTTTTTAAATTTTGCACCACATGTCCACTTGTCAAGTGACTTAAAATAGAAAATTTTACTCATTTGGTTCTTTTTTCTAGATAGAAATAGGCAAATAAGAGCTGCTGACTAAATACTCTCCATGTACTGAGAATTTAATCTGGTTCACAATTGATCAAACACGAATAGAACACATAAGCTTAGTTTGTGAAGTGGACAATAGAAGGGGGAAAAGGTATATATATGTTAGTAACTTCCTGAAGGGGATATGAGAGAAACTGTGGGGTTGGGGTGCTAGATCTTTCTGTAAAATTTTACAAGACCTCTCTGCTCCCCACTATGGTAGGAATTATTAAACTGAATTATCACAGAAAACCTGAGGAATTACATGGAACTGGTAAACTGTGATTGTTCTCCCTTAGTGTCTCAACACTAATTGGACTCTTAACTCCAATTCCACTCCAGTGACTCTCTTTACTACAGAATTTTTAAAGATGTAGTCTGCATTCCCTCCTCTTACTTCTCAATCCTTAACTATCTATCTGATTTCCACCCCCACTGTCTTATTAGAGTTCTGGTAAAAGCCAAGTCCACTGCTGTTATCTTCATCTTACTTGATCTTTGTATAGCATTTGTCACTCAAGACCAACACCTTGATACTATGTCAACTCCTACCTTACCTGTAGTACCACTCTCCTAGTTTACTTTCTTCTGCCTCTATGATCCTTTTTGGGGCTATTTCCCCTGGATCCAATTCTTCTGCCTAAGCTTACTGTGCTGGTGTTCTACTACTACACTGACCATATTTCCTTGAGACAAAAATGGGATGGGGTTATATAATATTTCACATTCATGAAAAAGTAAAATGATAACAAAAGTTTTATTATATGAACATGTTGAGCTAACAATTATTCTTTAGTGACAGAACTCATAGGTAGACTTAGAGGGATACTGTATTTCACCATGATTGTACTATGAACATTTCTCAGATGAAGTAATCTTATGCAGCAATTTGGTCTTTCAACACCTGATCATAAAAGCTTATCACAATCCATGACACAATTTTGTTTTACAACTAACTAACATAGCCCTCATCATCTCAACAATTAATCTAGATTTTTAGTTTATAAGAGACCTAAAACACAACCTAAACTCACTGTAAAAGAACATGGAAAGGGGCACAAATGAATAACACTAATTTATTGCATATAACACACACACACACACACACAAACCACTCATAAATAATACATATATTAATAAAATACTTATAAAATGTCACATAAGCAGTAAAAAAAATTATATGGCATATCATACTGAACATGCTAATGCAGGACTGCAGTGACCAGGCTACAAAAACTCATAAATATATACCAAAAAGAAAAAATAAGGAATGAACACCCCAACTGCTATCCAGTATAATAAAAAATAGCTAACAGCCTATTGAACTGAAATATGAATCTGAGTAGTCTGAATCAAGTTGAATTCAGAAAGGATAGAAAGAATCTCTATGGGTGGAATGATGGTAGAAATCACAGTAAGACTCACGGTCACTGCATCCTATATTCCTAACCTGATGGAAGCAAACAGCCATGTAAGCCCGTTCAGTAGTTCATGTGCATTGAGACCCTCCTGGCTCCCACACAATAAATGGGAAGTAGCATCCACCTTTTGAATTTCCTGCCCCTGCAGACAAGCAAGGGGTTGACATCTGATGGTTACTAGCTCAAGAAGCCTGGCACTGACTGGATAAAACAAATGGAAGTTCCTTTTGTCACAATAGTAATTTTATTGCACGCATTGATTAGCATAGAACTTTATAATATTAATGACAATAAATAACAACCTGCATTCAGTTTTTTATAAAGATTAAAAATGGGTCAAAATTGACATTTATATTATAATGACGGGATGGTTGGGAAATATGAAAAAAATGGTACTGTTTTGTTTAAAACAGTATGTATGGTCAGCCTATGTTCTGCTGGCATCTCACATTTGCTTCTTTGTCCTCCATTTGGCATGTTTTTATTGTTTGATTGTTTTTCTTTCTTTTTTTGGTCTATTTCACTTATTTCTGTGACTTCAACTACTGATGACTCCCAGTGTCATATGCATACAAACCGTTGCTTAGCTCATGACCCTGGATCACCCATGCAACCCATTACAAGCTATGGTAGGTGTTAGAGTGAAACTCCAAGGGAAGTGTGAGAATAAGTAAATAATTAAAAAAAGAGTGGTTGGACAAAGGTGGTTAGGGAAGGCTTCCTGGAGAAATTGGTAGTTGAGGTGGAATATAGAGGTGGTGGTGGAGATAATGTCATGAAGAGGCAGAAGAACAAGCAAGATTCTTGCATCCTGTCTAAACCTGAATTTGCTAAACTCATAATAGTAATACCTCATTAAAATACATCAGTACTATATTATCACCTACAAAATAAAGTTAAAACCTTCTAGCTTAGGACTCAAAAGCCCTTCATATCCTTGCCTCAAGCTAAGTTTCATCTAATTTCTGACATTCCCTTTGATTTACTTCGTCAGTCCCTAAATATAAGTGCACATTTAAGACTAATTTGTTTCTACTATTCTCTTTGCCTGGATTGTCCTCTTTCTTTCACATTTTTTTCTCCTGGAGAGCATATCTTACTCAATATTCAGAACCCAATGACATTATTGTGCCTCTGCAAGTTTCCTAACCAATGGGTTTTTGTGGCACTTTTTGCATGGCTATATTTTGCTCTTATCAAATCATTCTCACAAGAGGCAGCATGTTATCAATGCTAAGATTAATAGCTGTGGGGTCAGAACACTTGGAGTCAGGATCCGATTCCTGTGTTTATTACCTATGTGATCCTATATAAGTTAATGACAGTGCCTTTCTCATAGGGTTCTTGTAATGGTTATATGTATTTATTTCTGAGAACAGTGTTTGACTTGTATTAAGTGGTCAGTTTCTTAGTTGTTGTTGCCACTTTTTTATTATACATCATTCAGGACATTCAGGCTACAAAGTCCCTTGGGTTTGGAAGCAATCTTACCTTTGTGTTAATCACAAAGTAAATATATATATATATATATATATATATATATATATATATATATATATATATATATATAAAGAAAGAAACTTGTTAGATTGAGTTGAACAGAGTGCCAAAGCATTAAAGCTCAGACTTCAGTTAGTTGATGAGGTGGAGTTTCCTGCTATGCATCAGAACCATTTATTCATTCAACATATATTTATGGGGCACCTACTGTGTATCAGGCACAAGGCTAGGAACTAGGGATGAATTGGTGAGCAAAGAAAGAAGGTTCATGCCTTTGTGAATTTTATGGAATGGTTATTAAGAAAGTTATTAACAAAATAATCATGCAAATAAATATATAATTCAAACTATGTCTCATGCTGTGAAGAGGTGGCATATGGCATTGCTTGTGCTGACAATGGAGAGGAGGTTATTAATGGATTATCAAAAGAAGTGATAGATATTCTGACATGAGAGGGATGAATAAATATTAACTTGATGGCAGGGAGAACCTGGTGAGCATGAGGGAAAGATGCCTGTGTGGCCGGGACAGAGAGAACAAGGGAGAACATAGTAGGAGATGGGGCACTCTTTGTAGAGTAGGAGTATGTTTTGTGTTGTAAGAATAATGAGAAACCATTTTATGTACTGGATGTTATTAGTTTTGCACTTAGAGAAAAACTGATTTTCTGTACACAGTGTGAAAAGCAGATGTATGGGTCTGAAAATAATATAAATTGATATCTTAGAAAGATGATAATATGTTTTTATTAGGTTGGTGATGGTTAAGTAAGGTTAGGAAGATAGACATGATGGATTTGGAGAAAAAAAAAGAAATTATCACATAAGTTGCATGAAAAGTCGTTCCTGGTGCTTCTATCAGGGAAAGCTTTAAACATCTAAAAGTAGATTCCTGCCTAGCATTTTTACTTAAATTTTATACTTTTTAAAACTCACTTTGTTTGCTTTTAAATTTTACTTCAACACTTTCTTAACTGTTACTTAAAATTGCACTATTATAGTTTTTCCCCCCTTTGGAAGAATGGAATGCATCATCTCTTCTTAAAATTTCATTAGGAAAAAAATGACACTTTCCTTTTAAAAACATATGCACTATTGGAGAGGCAAAACATTAACTATTTTAGTTTTAGTTTATTAAGATCTCAATTTCTAAGATTTTTGGGAGATCGTGGAGAATTGTGATAATAAGTCACTGTACGAATGAGGGGTTATATGGCATTGTTTGGCTAAGGAAAGAGTAGCACGTGTTTACCACAGCCTAAAAGGAACAGGAATAAAGAGGAAGGTGAGGGAGACACACACAACACACACACACACACACACACACACACACACACACAGAGAGAGAGAGAGAGAGAGAGAGAGAGAGAGAGAGAGATCTTGATTTGTATCTGTATAGTATATAAAGGATATATACATAAAAGATGTATATAACAAAGATGGAAGATACATGTGTGTGTGCGTGTGTATACATATATATAAAAGGATATATATGTAGGATATATATGATGTATATATGTATATGTGTGTGTGTGTGTGTCTGACAATTAAGTTCACAAACTCATCCTAGAAAAAGTCCTACATACCTTATTACTGAATATCACTATGGTCACCTTCAAAGTACTCCCCTTGGGAAGCTGTGCACTGGTGCCAGCACCTGGTCCACCCTTCAAAGCTCTCTTTCTGGAGTGGCCATCAGAACTGTTGTCATATTACCCTTCATGTCCTAAAATGTTGTCAAAATGTCTTCCTTGCATTATTTCCTTTACCTTCAGGTAAAGAAAAAAGTCATTGGGGGCCAGATGAGGTGAGTAGGGAGGGTGTTCCAATACAGTTAGTTGTGTACTGACTAACAACTCCCTCACAGACAGTGCCTTGTGAGCTGGTGCGTTGTCGTGATGCAAGAGCCATGAGTCGTTGGCAAAAGGTCAGGTCATTTTCATCTAACTTTTTCATGCAGCCTTTTCAGCACTTCCATATAGTAAACTTAGTTGACTGTCCAGTTGCTGCAAATTCATAATGAACAATCCCTCTGATATTGTTTTGACTCTTGATTTGGACTGATGGAATTTGGGTAATTGGCTGACTTCCATGTGCACTTTGATGCTTTGTTTCAGGATTGTATTGGTACACCCACATTTCATCACCAGTGACAACACAGCCCAAAACATCATCTTGCCTCTCCAAAAGGTCTTGGCAAACTTTGACTCTCCTTTGCTTTTGTTCATTGGTGAGCTCCTTCGGGACTATTTTTGCACACATCTTTCTCGGGCCAAGATTTTCAGTTTAAATTTCCCTATTTCTCTATCGATGTTTACTTGGTCTGCTATGCTTCTCACAGTCAGCCGATGATTTTGACATAGACTTGGATGAATTTTTGCAATGTTTTTGTCAGCTCTTTACTGGCTGCCCTGACCTCTCTTCATCAATGATGTTTTCTCTCCCCTCAGAAAAACGTTTAATCCCTTTGTACACTGCCATTTTCTTCATGGCATTATCCCGATAAACTTGGACTAAGTTGTCCCTGATTTCACTTCCACTCTTGCCAAGTTTAACAAGAAATTTATTCGTTACTCTACATTCAAGCTCTGACATTCTCTTGATGGCACACAAGAACACGCAACAATACTGAATGCCAGTCAACAAGACACCACTACTTGTCGACACAAACACAACTGTGAGACACAGATATAACAAGGTTATGAAACCTTATCTAGTTGTTTGTACAGTGCTGCCAAAGTAAGTGTGTGGTTGCAAGTTCACAAACTGAATTGTCATACCACATATATAAAGGGGATGGAAATATATGTTACCTTTTACACAATATTTTCTATAGCAGTAATAGATTAGGCACTTAGGACTTGCAATTTTTATTTCTTGTATATTCCTTGAGAAATACTGAATTATACTGCTGAGTTATATGTGTAATGATCAAATTTAATCCAGTTTTTTTCTTAAGTGGAGAAACTAACTTGGTATATTGTAATGTTATTTTTTTCTCTATTAATGTATTCATGTAGTTAATAATAGATTTAGAGATCATATTTTATTATTGCAGGGGAGTCGCATAAGCTTTCATCACCTTCTTTCATGTGCATTTGTATTTGTTTTGACAGGGGCTAGGAATGATGCAATAGAACTGTTAACAGTAACAATGCAAAAACAACTATTACTGTAAAAAAATTAAAAGGGGAAGACATTTTATAAAATGTGAATATTGTTATGCATAATGACAAAAATAGTTCAACTATCCTCTCCTTTTTCTAGCCAAGACATTTGGATACTCAGCAATACAAGAAAGGTGCCTATTAAAGTATGATCATGTATAGATATAAAAATGTATATAAATGTAATTCTTGTATATAAATATAATGCATATGTATAAATATTTAAACTGAAAAATAGCCCCTTTTTGATGTGAAATCTTGGAAGAAAGTTTATGTCAAGGCTTAAAGTGTATAATAGATGAAGGAAAAAAATGTTTTTTACCCCTGTCAACATAAGAACTGTCCAAGAATTTTTATAAGATTTTAATTGAGAGAAACTGCCAACAATTGCCTGGAAACAAGATCTCAGATACTCGAGAGAATAACAGTTTGCAGTTTCTTTTATGCATTTGGAGTTAAGGAGGGACCTCAAGAAAGATTACATGAAGGTTGGAGAAAGCAAGGTGGGAACTGGATTACAGAATAGTTAACAAAATTATATACTCTCTTGAGGTGGTTACACCTTCTAGAGGTAGTAATTCCAGCATTTTAAAGGTATGTTAACCTAGATGCATAGGATCACTAGACAGAGCTTGCTTAAAAGCCTTTCACTAAAGAAACTATAAGCCTGGAATGTGACTACCCACTGTGACCTGCCCAGTTAGGAATTTATTATCAGATCATCCTGTGAAGTTACTCTCTGTAGAACCCCCTTTTTCCTTCACACCTCAGAAGGACATCCCATGGGTCATACCTTTTGCGTTTTTAAAAAATATGCCTGCTTGGTAATTTCTACTTGTAGATAAACTTGTACATACATATTTTATGTTTTTTTCTTGACTCAAATATGGGAGATGACATTTGGATGAAAGTGATAAAAATGGCATGCAATTGCTTGATACTTTACATGTAAAACACTGCCATTCATAAATTTCCAGACTGAGTTATAGTAGATAGACATATTTTAACATCAGTTTTCATTTTAAGAATTTTTGGTTATAGTAAATCCAGTTGAGACTCTTTGAAACACATATTCATATAAGGAGATTCCTGGATGTGAGAATCTTTTTTTTTTAGTTATATATTTATGATTAGGATCTGTGGAGGTTGTGTACATGCAAGATAATATGTAGTTGAGATACTGCCTTTGTTAGAGGAGAAATCTCATTGAGGCTAGACTGGCTAAAAGAAAGTCTATGGTTTACTATTTCTAAGAAATGCTTTCAATGAAATGTTTACTACCACCTTTCAATGAAATGTTTACTATCGTTTCTATTCATAATTTTTCAGTGAAAGAGAATTTGGGGAACAAACTTTAATTTCTCTGTCATTTGAATAATTTGTTTGTATATTGACTGATATGTTGATATAAAGTATCCAGAAAGTCCTTTAATTATTTGTGAGGTGGACAAAATTTGTTTTTTTTCCCCTCCTATTTCTCCTGCGTTAATTTCCAAAAGCTCTTTTTCTATTTCTAATCTCAAATAGCTATTCTTTATCTTGGTCTCATAAACTTCAACTCTCAATTATCTGAGAAGGTTATTAAAGGCAATGGGATAAACAAATAACACATACATAGGTGTGAATTATTGTCAGTGTTCTAGTTCTAGAGTTGGTTGTTCAGTTCATGGAGGTTCAGTATAATATAAATAAAGAAAAGAAGAAAAGTTGGTTATGCATGGCCCATGGTAATTAATCCAATTCTACAAACTGAAGTCTATCTAACAATATTTTCTGTTTTTAGATGTTAAAGATATTATACTTTCTACAGTTATTGGAATTTTAATTGAGAACTGAGTTTGCTTCAAGTTAAATGGAACCCATCACTTAATCATTTTAAATTTCAGATTGTTGTCTTATTTCCTGCTGTAGAGATTTTGATTTTCCTGCATCTTATGTCTACTTACCTTCTTTCATGGAAGTTTATTTCTTCATGTTTACAGTGAGCGTATATGTGTATGTTGTAGGTAGTTCCAAAAGGAGCTGTCCTTATCAGCTCAGGTTATCCTATTGCCATGGATACTGGAAGGCATTGCTAATAGTGAAATTTCAAAGTAACAAACTTTTGGCAGTATGATGAACATCACATGGTCTTCCTACTCCATCTGCACCTAAAAATACCATACTTTGCCACGTGTAATGTGCACCCACGTGTTTGGCCCAACCTTTCAGGGAAAAAATCTTTTGTTTTAATTTTTTAATTCAATTTTTCATTTGTTTATATTTAGGTACTTGTTCTTTGTATTTTAAAGCAATTTTAGCATTTGTTTTTTAATGTATTATGGTACAAGAAATTTTTTGTAACAAATAATTACAAAAGACAAGAACAAATACAAAATGTAAGAAATGTATAAAAATTTTTTATATAAAAATACATGATTATTGTATTCCAGGGTATTATTTTGCATATGGATATTGTTATTGATTTCTAGAGTTACACTTTTAACTCTTAAGCATAAATAAAACAATTTATCTATATAAACAACATTTATATAGATACAGGATTAGTACTACCCATGTATAATATGCATCCTTATATTTTCCCTCACAAATTTGGGCAAAAAAGTACACATTACACATGGCAAAATAAGGTAGGTCCTAGTTATACTTATTTGAATATATTATTGGTGTATTTCAGAGCCTTTAGAATTGTATCCTATAAAAAGAATTGAGGCAATTTTTCCAAGCGGCACTTTTCAAGTGTTGCATTGATTTTATAAAACTGGCTTTAGAAGCTTTTCTTTCTTGGATCTTTTACAAGTCTTCTTTTGGAAGATTCAATGTTAATTGAAATCTCATCTGTCACCAAATCATGTTGATTCCACTTCAAAAAGAGATCTTAAATTCATTGACATCTGCCCATTTTCACTGCCATTGCTCTTTCCCCCATAGGCAACTACCACCTTGGCCTCTTACCTGGCTTGGGTGCTTACACTTCTGTTCTTCTCCACAAGTCCTGCCTCCCACCTCATGTGGTGTTTTCACAACAGACACACACGTGCCAAACTCCAGACCTCAGGGACTTTTGTGATGAACTCTTAGGTTCCAGAAGCTTTACTTATTGGGGATTCATGTTGTATTTCCTTGATTCAAAAATAATGAATTATAACCGATGATACTTCAAAATAACAGTTTTGTCTTCATATCATACACTATAATTAAACCAAAATAACTTTAATTATACTGGCTAGATACATTTTGAAAATTGGTCTCAGCTGGTATACAAGAATAATACATAATTGAGACCTTAAAAATTATGTCTACTGCATTCTAGGAAAAAAACCCCACTATATTTAGATTATACTGAGAAAGGTGTTATTTCTCTAGTCTAGGGGAAAGCAGTTAGTGTGAATTTTATTTTTTTCCCACTCATTTACTTATATTCTGAAATTTACCACACTTATGCTTTTTTTTTCATGTTAATATCCAAATAAATTGACCACCCATGTAAGACATTGCTTCTGAGAGAAGGACAGGGTAATGATACTATTCTGTAATAGGGTATCATATAACGGAATTATTTTTCTATCATGTGATAGAAAGGTAAATTTTTTTCTGACTACAACAAATTTTATGGAATGGATAGTCCCATATAAGCAACTTTTCTGTTTTGATTTATTCTCTCTTAATATAATAAAATAAGGAAAGCACTTTTGCAGTCAGAACTTAGTTTTATAAACCTTGTAATGCCTCTGTCCTATCAGGTGGATCTTGTCTTCAGATTCTCTTAAACTCTAATCAACTCAATTGACTATTGACTATCTAAAATAAGTTTATTGGAAGAACGAGAGAGAGAGAGAGAGAGAGAGAGAGAGAGAGAGAGAGATAGAGAGATAGATATAGATTTCTAGGTGATTTCAGTATCTTCTACTACCCCAGTGTATCATATCAATTTTTTTACTACTCTCTTCAAATTATGTCATCTTTTACTCTACCTCTGTTCCTTAACCCTAATGTCATATCCTTGACCTTACCATTATTAGGAGCTTCAACCTATCTTTAATCTCAATTTCAAGGACTCAAATCTTCAACTACTATTTATCCCTTTAATTCACTTCCTCAACAACACCAATTCCAAAGATTCCTCAGACTCACCGGGACTTCCATTTCCCTTATTTTATGTCTTTTCACTGCCTAGTCATGTACTCATATTTTCACTCGTGTTATCGGTTGCCCGTTGTCCACTGAGATTTTATGGCCTGTTAGTGTAACCACTCATTTGCAGACTCAACTGCTTACTCCTTTGCCCCTTTCTCATTCTTTCATATTCACCTGATACAATCCCAAACTTGGTAAAACCAATTTTCTGTTGAATATGTGGTTGTACCTGTGGAGCCCTATATGTCTGGAAAACAATGCATGCTGTGTTGAAGTTCACTCTGAATTCATGATCACTAAACCAGGTGTCTTGTTAGTGTTTCCAGGCAATCCTATTATATTTACCTAATCCATTTACTCTCCCACTCTCCCACTCTCTAGATGACTTTTTCATACCTTCCATCTGTTCAAAACACCCCCTCATCTCCCTTCTTACTGGGAAAAATAGAAACAATCAAAACAGAAATTATTAAAGCTACTCTCACTGCTTCCACCCATCCATCTACATCTGTATGCATATACTTTGACTTTCCTTCTGTTTTTTTTATCAGTGAATTGACTGTGTGTCAGTTAAAAGCTAATCATTCCACTGGTATACCAGAGCCCATCCCTCTTGCCAACTGAGGATATTGCTTCAGCACCCTCTCTATTTTCAACATAAAATTTTTTCTCACTATTAGGTCATTCACATCATTGGAAAAATATGCTCTAAATTTTCTCATCTTATAAATCCCTGTCTTGAGTCCATATTTCACTCTGGATATCATCTCATTTCTCTGTTCCTTTTTACAGCAAAATTACTTGAGATAGTTATACTTTAGGCATCCACATCTTTTGCTCTTATTATTTTTCACTTTAGAAAAAATTATATTCAAATTTATTGATCAGGACCATGTAGTATACAAGATCTGTTTTATTTTTTTTTTTTTGTGATTTCTTGAACTAGTAGGTTTTACCTAATTTTCCCATTTAAATATTAAAAACTTTTTGCTTTGTATCATTTAAAAACATGGTTACTAATAAAGACTCCCTTTACTAAATTTCCAATGAAAGCTACTTAAATGAGACATTTGACTTTTTAGAATACTGATTTTATACCTACTATTTTGACAATGAGAGTTACCATTTTTATCCTAGAATTGACTGTAATTTGCTAGCAAGAAAAGTAGTCTCTGGTATGGTCTTAGTACAGGATGCTATGACTAGAAATACATACCATTGGTTTTACTATCATAAAGTAGTAACGCCTTCTTGAATTCTCTCTAATCAGGCTTCCTTCCATTCTCACCTCTCCACAGAATCTACTTTTGTTCAGGTCACCATGGATGTCCATGTTGTTTTTCCCAATGGCTGACTCTCAGTCCTGGTCTGACAGACAACCACTTTATTCTTCTTGAAACAACATCTTTACTTGGTTTCCAAGATTCTTCAAAAAACCACATTCCCTCTAGTTATTGTTCAACTCATTGATCATTCCTGCTCATTATCACTGACTGGTTAGTTTTAATATTTCATACTTACAAATGCTTGGGTACTCTACAGCTCTTGACCACTTCATATCCAGCTACATGTTACTTCCAAATTTATACCTTCAACCCAAACTTCTCCCCTAAAATCCAGACTTTTATATTCAAATGCCTATTGGATGTTCCACCTTAGATGTCTACCAGCATCTCAAATTTACTATGCCCAAAACCGAACTTCTGATTTCTTACTCCATTTCTAAACCTTCTCCCACAGGCTTCCCCATATCAGAAAATGGAAAAATCCATCCATCCTATTGGAGTTATCTTGACCCCCTTCTATCTCACCCCAAATCAAATCTGTCTGCAAATCATGTAAGATCCACTTCTAAAGTATATCCATAATTTAATCATTACTCACCACCTCCACTGCTCCCTTGTTAGTCCATATACTATCATTTCTAGCCTGGAGTATTATATGCCATATTATAGCCCCTTAATGATTCTACCTGATTCTGGGCCCTTTTTGTTTCCCCACTTTCTTTTCTCAACTCAATAGTCAGATAGAGTATTAAGTCAGATCAGTTGGTTTTTTTTCTATCCCAAACTTTTTAATACATTTTCTTCACTATCAAAGTCAGAGTCCTCATAATGGCTTACAAAGCCTTACCCAAACAGGCTTCTCTTCACCTTTCTGAACTTATCTCTTTCTAGTCTCACCATTAATCACTTCACTGCAACCACACTGACCTTAAACATGTAACACAAACTCCCATCTTAAGGATTTTGCTCTTGCTGTTCTTGCTGCCTGGAAGGCTATTCCTCAAGGTCATACTCTTTCTCATGGACCATACTCTTACCACCTTTGCATCTTTGCTATAATGAGGTCTGACAGGTAAGTTTGTGAACTCATCTTAGAAAAAGTGCTATATACCTCATTGATGAATTTCACTATGGTCACCTTTGAAGTACTCCCCTTGGGCAGCTATGCACTGACGCCAGCACCTAGTCCACCCTTCAAAGCAATTTTGGAATTTCTTTTTCTGGAATGACCCTTGATCTCCTAAATGTCATCAATATGTCTTCCTTTCAATATTTCTTTATCTTTGAGTAAATAAAAAAGTCATTGGGGACCAGATCAGGCGAGTAGGGAGGGTGTTCCAATACAGTTATTTGTGTACTGGCTGAGAACTCCCTCACAGACAGTGCTGTGTGAGCTGGTGCATTGTTGTGATGTAAGAGGCATGACTTGTTGGTGAAAAGTTCAGGTCATTTTGACCTAACTTTTTCACACAACCTTTTCAGCCCTTCCAAATAGTAAACTTGTCTGTTTGTCCAGTTGGTGCACATTCCTAAGGAACACTCCCACTGATATCTGAAAAGGTTAGCAGCATCCTTTTGACTCTTTATTTGGACTGATGGAACTTTTTTGGTCAGAATTGGCTGACTTCCATTGTGCATTTTGATGCTTTGTTTCAGGGTCGTATTGGCACACCCATGTTTCATCACCAGTGATAACATGGCCCAAAACATCTTCTTGCCTCTCCAAAAGGTCTTGGCGAAGTTGAACTTTGCTTTTGTTCATCAGTGAGCTCCTTCGAGACCATTTTTGCACACACCTTTCTCATGCCAAGATTTTCAGCTAAGATTTTCTAATTGTTTCTCTATCAATGTTTTCTTTGTCTGCTATGCTTCTCACAGTCAGCCGGCAATTTTGACACACAATTCGACAAATGTTTTCATCAGTTTTGCTTGTTACTGGCTACCCTGACCTCTGTTCACCACTGACACATTCTCTCCCCTCAGAAAAACATTTAATCCATTTGTACACTGCCATTTTTTTCATGGCATTATCCCCATAAACTTGGACTAACATGTCCCTGATTTTACCTCCACTCTTGAGAAGTTTGACAAGAAATTTAATGTTTATTTGTTGCTCTAATTCAAGCTCCGACTTTCTCTTGACGGTGCACAAAAACACGCAACAATACCAAACACCACTCAGCAAGACATCACCACATGTTGACACAAACACAGCTATGAGGTAGACACATGCCGCGGTTATGAAATCTTACCAAGTTGTACAGTGCTGCCAGCATAAGTGCACAGTGGCAAGTTAATGAACTTAATTGTCAGACCTTGTATGTCACCTTCTTAGTGAAGCTAAACCTGACCACCCACCATATATGGCTTAATGTATGTGTGTGTGTGTGTGTATGTGCACAGTCCATCTCCACATTGGAATGTAAGTTCCTCAAGGACAGGAATTTTAGTCTGTTTTTTTAAATTGTTGATTTTCAAGTGACTAGAATAGTGCCTGGGTTATAGCAATGCTGACTAAGTGAATGAATGAGTGAAACAAAATACAAATATCCTCCATCCTCATCCTATTAATCTTATTCATTCTTCAAGTCTCATTTTGCATTTTACATCTTTCAGGAAGGCTTTCTCTCCACTCCTGCCCCCAACAAGAGTGAATTAGCTGTACTTCTTACCCACAGTCATTGTATTCTGTGCTAACCCATATTTTTGCACCTGATCATTCAGTCTGTTTTTATATGTGCTCTCATGAAGGGTTGAGACCCAGTGTTTACCACTAAAACTTCAGTACCTGCATCATAAGATAGTCAAATAATTATTTATTGAATAAATGAATCACATATGTATTCTCTACTGGAATTCCATAGGCGTCGCAGAAATAATATTTGTCATTCATCTAATATTTTCTTGAAAATTATGTTTACTTAAAAGCTAAGATGCTTTCAGAGCTCTTAAATGTGTAGCACATGATGGTATGCTAGGTCCCTGTGAATTTAAAAACATTGTTGGCAATCTTGACAACTTGATTCTCAATTAGTAAATATTTTAAATGATATTCTCATTACTGTTTGATTCATTTTCAAACCATAGCTTCTCTGTCACAAGGAATTAAATGTTGATTGATTGCCCATTGTCAGATTGAAATTCTAGGTAAAATTCAATTGTAGTGTCTTCAATAATCTTTATTAGTGTTATGATCTGTATTTTCACATCTTGCTTCTCTTTGGAGGAAAGAGGCTGAGTAAGCTGCTTTAGATCAATCTAACTCCTTATAATACTTCCTTAAGCATCAACTGGCTTCATAGACCTTAGTATAATGATGAAAACCAAATGCTGACTATCCTTATGGTAAAGTTTAAAACAAAGTAAAATTTAATTTTCATTTTATACCTGAATTCTGTACAGTGGAATATCATTTTAGCATAGTTCAGTTGTTTCACATTTATAGATATTTTAAAGTTCTCAGCATGTCTCCAAATAGACCACAACACATTGCATACATTTTTTGGAACTTTGATGGCCTAGAATAGGAATGTCATTTCCTGTAGTCAGCACCATATATATTGTTCAGAGGTTAAACTTTATAATAAATTATCAAGACTTTATGATTTTGAAGCAACCTGGGTATTTTGAAAACATAGGAGACATCTTCATGTCTCCTCTTATTTTCTTGTTTAAGAAGGAATAAATGTATATAATCTATGTTAGAAGACTTTTATAAAAGTATTAAAATAAACTTCATTTGTAAATATTCATAGTCCCTTTGGCTACTGGAAAAAGTTTAGAGCTATATTTTCTTGATGATGTTCGGTATAAGAGGTGTCATTTCAGATTTTTATTCTAATTTACACTACACATAAAATTTTAATGCAACAATAATTGTTTTAAAAGATATTATATGCAAGTTATATCCATTTGAGGAGTGTTTTTAGGCTCAGAAATCCTTTACTGAAATGTGTATAAAAACTGTTCATATGAAGTTGGCTGACCAGCTCATAAACATTATATAAAATCATTCATAGTCAATAGTATTTTAAAGTATAATCTGCTTTTCTTTCCAGGGTTTTTTGGTAGTTTGAGGTTCATCCACGGTTCAGAATGCTAGGGCAGTCTTTGTTCATTTCTCCAGAGAAGGAAATACTGAGAAAACTGCTGAGAAATAAAAGAATGTTTGCTTTGGGAGGGTGTAGGCATGTGAATGGGGAGAAAGTCAAAGAAGTGATGAGGTCTTTGACCCAGGCTGGGGGGTGTCCCTGAGGAAGGAGCCATGTACCTTCACTGACTAACTTTACTAGTTGAGCTCCAGGTGGAAAGCAATAAAAACCTCCAAGAGGATTTTGAGATCCCAGAAAAGAGAAGACATAGAGTTTACCCATGTGGAAAGGCCCAGGACCTGGAGAAGGGAGACTAGTACTATGGCTATGTAACATCTCTAAGCAGACTGGCCTCAGGCAGACCCATCCTTTTCCCATGAGCCACCATGCTGTGCAGTGACTAAAAATCCTCAGGTACCCAATGGAGTCATTAAACTAGCAGAAAGAGTTGCTGGATAGGACCTTACGAATTAGAATTAGGTTTGACGAGTTGTAACCTCAGTAGACTGACTTCCAAGAACCAAGCCACAGAAGAGATAAGATTCAGAGGGTATGTGAGCATGGACAGATGACACCAAGGAGCACCCCCAACCCTGTGTTTTAATAGTACAATAGTACTTGGCACTGAGACTCAATCTTGAGCAAAAACAGCTAGAGTTTGACTAAGTTTGGAAATTAAATTGTTTTAGAAAAATAAATTTGTTTTTTTTTCCACAACTGAATTTGTGGATGGAACTTCTTATTTCATGCATTTCTTTTTTTCCCCCAAAATATTTGAAAGTTTAAACTAATTAGATAACCATAATCACATTATGACAGCTGATAATTACTTACTTAGCTACTATACTCCTAGGACCACTCAGCTGGCATATGGGGTACTTTGTAAGGTCCTGATTGGCAAAAATAATTTCTACAGGGACTCCAAAATTGAGATTTCCCTGACTTTGGAGACATTTGAAATTTTTATAAGAGGAGAAACTACATACTTTTTATCACATATATGAAAGCACCATGAGTAAATAAGCTCTCATCTTTTATGCCCTGAGAATAAGTAGATAAAAACCACACACAGAGATTTTTCAGGCTTCCAGATCCAATGCTGAGTAATTCCCAAGCCTGTGGTGAATGGTCCCCTCCCTCATGTTTATAGGTTTACTCTGGAACACAGCTCTCCAGACACCAGAACAGGCCAAATGACCAATTGCCAACAGAGAAATATGAGACATGGTTGAGAGTACTTTTTAGACAGGAACCATAAACCTCTAGAGCTGGAGGTCAGCTCTAGAAGTTTAGCCTTTCTGGAATATAAATCCTGAGGATAACTTCATGACCCCAGGTGTCTCCATGCTTATCTTGGGGAATAAAGGAGGATGATGTTTAAGCCACAAGATATACAGTGTTTGGACACAGATGACTAAGTATGGCTGATGTAAATTAAATATTAAACATATTTCCTATATACTTTAAATGTGTGAAATTATGCTGTTTTAGTTTAAACACCTTATAAAAAGTAACAATATGGTACTCTATATTTTATTAGCTTATAGCATGTTAAAATTTATTGTTAAATATTGAATTTATGTGAAAATATTTTAGAACAAGCTTATGTAGAGAAGGCAGAATTAAATGTATTTATGGACAACAATACCCTGGATATAGAGGAAGCAATGTTGTAAGATGTATTTTCTTTTACATAAAGAAGGCTTTTACTTAAAATAAAATGAAAGTTGAATAAATTCTAAAATATTTTGTTATCTTCATGTGTGAAGGTGCCTTAGTAAAAAATACATCGTTGTATTTACACATAGTATAGTTTTCTAGTCAAATCTTCGATATTGACTTCCAAGTGTGACTCCTGGAACTCTATATTGTGCTCTTATAAAGTTGCCTATTTCTGAAAAATAGTAACTAGCAACAGAATATGTCAGGTCATAAATAATTTGAAGAACATTATTTATTAGGGATATATAATTATTATTTCTTCACATAGAGGTGACCATTACAGACGTTAGTATTAACTAATCAGTTAATGGAAAATCACCATATGTTTTGAAAATGGAATGTTTTGCTTCATTAAGATGAATGATGAGGCATCTAAATTGCCTGGACAACACTGTGGATTTATCACAAAATGGATTCTCTGGTTATCTTCTGCCCTACTTCCAGAAGTTGCTTTTAAAAAAATACGGATTAGAGATTAATAACTCATCTCCTTCCAAATCCTGTTGGTTCCTCATTGTTCAGATCCTCCCTCTCGGGGCCAGTCTCATGGGAAGTGGACCCGTGCAGTTGCACAGAGCCCCGCATTTAGAAGGGACCTGTGCTTGGTGTAATGCTCTGTCGTCATTTTGAAATGGTTCATAGTTTTGAACAAGGTGCCCCATGTTACATTGTTTGCTGGGGCCCACAGATAATGTGGGAAGCCTTCTTCATCTGCCCAGACAGAATTTATTCTTTTCTCCTCTTTGTTTTTAGACATTATTTTTTTGTATGTTGTCTGAACTAGGATACCACATTACACTATAATTTGATTATCATCTATTTTCTTTCCCAGAGAGTCATAGTGGATGATGGTAGCTGTCCACCCAGATCGCTTTTACCAGCCCGTATCCTAGTTGCTGTGAGTGCTGGCTGCTATTGGCCCACAACTAACTTTGTTCAGAGAATTGTACTGTTACAGGTATAAATGGCCCATCCTTTGCCTCGGGGCAGAAGCATTCTGTGGTATCATTCCTATAGCAGAGCTTCTGGATTAACTTCAGTAGAATAACTGCATTAGGATTAGTCTAAAGTAGACTACACTGGAGCCC
The DNA here is from genome assembly GCA_004026885.1 of Lyroderma lyra. NCBI lineage: Eukaryota > Metazoa > Chordata > Mammalia > Chiroptera > Megadermatidae > Lyroderma > Lyroderma lyra. The sequence continues at coordinate 47,174 of PVJL010004921.1, forward strand.
ACACCATTGCTTTGTCCTCTGAGCTATTCTGCTCCCCTCACTGCTTTTCTCCTTTGAGCATTCCCTCAACCATGCACAAGCGCTTGAATCCCTGTCTCAGGCTTTGCTTCTAGGTACTTTTCTCCAAGCCAATCACAAATTAGTCATCTCTGCATCTCCACTACCTAGCATAGTTCTTGGCACATTGTAGGTGTCCTGCAACGTGTGAATGAAAGGCTTTTTAGGATGGTTTATTTTAGTGGTAAATTTCTTTTAATGAAGTATTGTTCAAGATATAACTGCAGAGGTTATACATTTTGCGTCATTACTCCTGCTCCATAGATACACACTTCTCTCTGTCTTCCTAGTACGGCCTTCCAGCTCCGAATCACCTCCGCCTTCTGTCTCAGATTTCTTTAATGTCTATTTCTTTGAGTGCCTGATTTTTAGCTCACTGTTTCTTTGGAAAGGTTTTGAATTCATACAATATTAGGATGAGCAGAGCCTTAGAGAATATCTAGAAAGGATATAATAAAAGAAAAAATCGTGGAGGCTCAGGAAGGAAGAAGAAACAATGGAAATATCAGAAGTACGGGTACATATACTAGATGGTCCTTTCCCTCGTGAGTTTTATAAATTGTATTTTGCTGATTGTAACAAAATGATAGTAAGATCTGATACACCAGACAATGATATTTAAAGGAGAAAAAGGTAAAGGGACATAAAAAGAAGTGAAGTATTCCCACTTAACTAGAAGTGGTAAAAATGTTGATACCAGTAGATTGTTATAAGTCACATACATATACTGCAATACTCAGAGCAACACTACAAAAACTATACTAAGAGAGACATTCGAAACACTCTGAATGACTCAAGATGGAATCCTAAAAAATGTTCACGTAACCAACAGTAAGGCAAGAAAAGAACAAATCTAGGGGAAACAAACAGAAAAATAAAATGGCAGACTTTAGTTCTGAAGTAACAATGATATTAATATCAATGATACCAATGAAAATATAGCAATCAAAAGACAGATTGATAGAATGGATAAATAAACATAACAAAACTATGTGCTCCTGACAAGAAACTCACTTCAAATTCAATGACATAGGTAGATTGAATGTAACAGATGAAAAAAACATATACATGAAAACATTAATTAAAAAATAAACAGGGAGTTCCCTGATGGTGTAGTGGCTTAAGGCTTCGGTGCTGGCGCTGCCAGTGCTGGGGCCTGGGTTCAATTCCCGGTCAGGGAGCTACCCACATACCAAAAAGCAAAACAAAACAAAACAAAACAAAAAAAACCAGGAGTAACTATATAATATCTAGTAAAGTAGACATTAAAGTCAAGAAAATTACTAGAGACAAAAAGCATTGATAAAAAGATGAGTCTACCAGGAAGATAAAATGACCCTAGATATATCACCAAACAATGAACCCTCAAACTTCAACAAACGAAAATTTTATTATCTAGAGGCCCACCAAGAGTCACTTCATTAGTATAAACTCAGGTGTGGCTGAAAGTGGCTTGTTATATATAACAAAAGACACTATTCTTTTCACACAGGAAATTGCAAGGATTTTAGAAGCTTTTTTCCAGAAACCAGAGACAAAGACCAAATATCTTTCTCTGTGTGTGCATGCATGTGTGTGTGTGTGTGTGTCTGTGTGTTCAGTTCTTTTTAACTCAATGCTGTTACATGTAAGGTTTTTTTTTTCTTGGTGTATAGCACCCTAATGAAAAAGAATATAAAAGAATACTTGAGATTGTAAAATAATGTTAATATATGACCTTTCTAAGTAGGAGGGTTATTCAAGATGGTGTAATATTTGATAACAAATGTGTAGAAACAAAAGCTATATTAATCAAAGCGTGCAGAATGTAAAACACTCCAACTAATCGTTCTTCATAGTGTGTATAGCATAATGTTAGATAGAAAACTCTGCATGAGCTTACTTACACACTGGTTGCTAGACTGCTGTCCTGTTTAGGGCTGCCTTAGGAAAAAAAAGGGTATTCAATACTTTATTCTGATAGATAATAGATAATTTTTCATCCTCTGGCTCTTTTTAAGCCAGCTAGTAGAAATACATCTGGTGTTTTTCTGAGAGGAGCTTGTTCAGATCTATTTTAGTGTTTCTCATCTATATTAATAATTTGTCCTAATTCTTAATGTATCTGTTTATGGAGAAGCAATGTAATGTGGTAGTTAAGGTAATGGATTCTCAAGTTCCAATATCTAAGTTCAAGCCCCAATTCCACTTATCTGTATATTATGTTAACCTAAAAATAAAAGACCTAAGTGAGAGGCAACAGAGTTTGATATTTAAATAATAGCTATTCCGGAAGCACTGATTCAGGTAGAAACCCAAATAGTGTTCTGATTAGATGAAAGCAAGGGGTATTTATGAGAAAGGGCAGGGGAATGATTACACGAATAGAAGTAAGGGATTTCTCTGGGTGTTAATAAACTAGGGAGGTAATTTCTATAGGTGCAAATAAGCAAACATAGCGATGCTAGTATTAAAGGATGGCTTCAGTCTGATAGTCATGTCTACTTTGCTGTTATCTTTGCAAACGGTTGTTTGGAATACAATGCTGCTTTAGGCCCAGTCCAAAGGTTATTTTGCACAGTTGAAACATTTTGCATGGTTGATGAGTAAGATGTGCAATGCAGTTCCTCTGGGATGGCAGCTCCAACTCAATTTTGAAGTGACTCAGTCTATATTATTTTTCACATTTATCTTGGGTAAGCTACTTAACCCCTTTGTGCCTCTCTTCATCTGTAGTAAACTCCCTACCTACTTAATGGATAAATATTAGAATTGAGAACACATAGGAAGTATTATATTGATGTTGGTAATGGTTACTATTGACATGATATAAAGGAGATGCCCCTAGCATCTAATAATTTCTGTTTAGAATGTGTTACAGCTATAGTTAATGCTGATTTGTAAATGAAATTTATTGAACATATAAAATGATTATATATCTTAATTTGGCCAGTCTTTCCTATGAGGAATTAAAATCATGGTTTAACTGTAATATATTGAGGTATTCAAAACTACTTGTTTATATTTTTTATTAGTAAAATATGATTGATATTTTAAAATTTATTGTTTCATAAGTCAGTAGTTACTAACAATGGAGTTAGTGGCTACGGATGTGATAATGAACTTGGTCGTTGTACACCACTTAGGGTGTGATTTGTTTCCTTAACTGTTGTTAATGACCAGAATCTTCAAACAACCCATATTGTGGCATTCATAAAGCTACTGACCTCAGGTCCATCATGTGATCTGACCTAAGGGTTGAGTAAAGAGACTCTTTATATATTATAATGGTCTGTCTAATAACTGTAGTCAAACCAAGCATAAAATAACAGTCCTCTTCTCTTTAAAGTTATATTAACTTGGGAACTGCCCTAATGCTAATTTCTCTTAGGATCATTGTAGATATCACTAAGCTAAGACAAAGATTTCATATGAAATCTTGAGAGATTCATAGAGGCCTAAATTTCAGGAAATTATTCTAATATTATCAATTTTTAGAATGTAAGGTTTTGCTTTTTTTTTTTCATTTGTTTTAAGAGCAGGTCTTTCTTTAAGTGTTTTCACCAACTATAACAAATCAAATTGTTCATCTCCAAATCTCAACACATTTCTATATGTGAAATCAGGTTAAAATGAAGATTAAGTGCAACCATAGAAGAGGAAAATAATCAAAACATCATATGATGGCAGGCATACATTTTACACAGTATATACTAGGAACTTAGGAATAGATCAGAACTACATCTTTTCCCATCAGCCATCTTTCCCATCAGCCATCTCCCTGATTGATTACCTGGGTATCCACTAGGGTGAAGGAAGTGGGGGAAGGTGACACAACATGCTGTGCTAAGGAGAGTTGTGTTCTGCCAAAGGAAAAACTGTACCCAACTTTTAGAGAACGATTTCTGGAGCAACATGCTTCTGGGAAACAGTTCCAAGTGGTAGTACTCAGTATAGTGACACATTTTGGATACAGAAGAAGATACACCCCTCAGGGTCCTCAGTAAGTAAGTGATACTTGCAAGCTGCCTAATAAGACAACTAGAGCCATTTCTTACTGAGGTAGTACATGAAGGAGCTGCCTGTGAGCTCAAGAAGTCACACTGCCTGGGTTCAAATCCCAGTTTTGCTATTTACCACTTGTGAGGCCTTGTATTAGTTAATTTACTTTCACTGTCTCTGTATTCTCATCTGAAACATAGGACTAATTATAACTACCTGATAGGGTTGTTATAAAGAATAAATGAATTATTATACTTAGAACAATGCCTGGTACTTAGCAACTATTACAGAGTGAACAATTTTTAATTTTATTATTTGGTAATGTAATAATAAAATCTATACAGAATTCAAAAAAAAATTTTTTTTCTCTTTTGATTTCTACTTTGGAGGGATTAGTATTATTAAAATGTTTAAGGATTCCTTGCCATTTTGGTACCTGTTTTCTATATTTATTATTACATTATTTTAAAAATATGGAATCTGAAATATTTTGTAATCTATATTACTTTTATTGTTATTTTTAAAAATTAAATCTATTCAGGTAACATTAAAACATTACAGAAGTTTCAAGTGTACAATTATATAATATTCGTATATAACATTCGGTTAGTGTATTGCACTTTGTGCTCACCACCCAAGTCTAGTCTCTTTCCATATTATTTTTAGATATAGTAAGGTACGACTGCCTATTATCAGGTAGAATATATATTAATAAGCATAACTCTGTAAAAATCTAATTTATCTCATTTTTTTCATTAATGTATCTTGGAAGACTAAAAAATGGTAAACAGGAACCAGATGTTATGAATCTTTTACAGCTTCAAAGTCATTGTACAAGATGAATGGATTTTCTAACCTAAATACAATCACAAATATTTATAACTTTCCAGAACTACTGTAACGGCAAGATATGTAATGTCAAAAGCATGGAAGTAAAGCCAAATTCACATTCTAACACAATTCCAGAATTTAAATCCATGCCAAAAGCTAGCTAGTGAAAAAGTGCAAAACTGGTTGGTTTGTACTACATGTTTTTATTTTAAAAGTTGCATGTTGAAATAAGTAAAACATTCACTATAGTTAAATGTTTTCGATAGGAGCATTTGAATTCATATTTTATAAAGTACAAACTGAAAATTAAATTTTAGACTTAAATGATAACAGGTTGTAAATATCTGTACCGTTCCCACAGTTACCCCCACCCCAACTCCAATTCTCACACCTATCATCATGATCAACAGCCCAAACACCAAGGCCAAACTGTGTGAGTTCAAATCCCAGCTCATCTACTTGCTGGATCTGTGACTTTGACGTTGGGGAAAGTATTTATCCTCATCTGTGAAACCAATTATATTCATACCAGCTTCACAGGGTTTATGTAAGGATTCCACACACGCACGCGTGCACACACACACACACACACACGCACATCCCAAGTGCATATCTGAAGAATCACCACATCCCTATATCTGGCTTTTTCCTAAACCATTGTTATTCTTGCCACCTTTCTTTACACGCAAGGGGAGAGAAACCAGATGGTTCACTAACATTTTCACTGGCATGACCTAGAAAGTACTGAAAAGCTGAAGCTATTGAAAGTTGGTTTTTATAGTATTCCATCTCCCTTTGTGCACTCTTGTTCCTTTTCCAGTACTGGATACTCTCCTCTCAGCCATTATAAATGTCATGCCTTGAAGCTGCCTGCACTGGTAGTCTAAAGCCCTTCTCTCTAGGACGACTGTGTCTGCTCTTATCACAAAGTGTTAAAATAATAACTTTTTACCCAGTGCCCTCTTTGACCCTTCCTATCAATTTTAAACTCTTTTTTATTAATGTCATCAGTAGTTGGGACTGCATCCCCTAAACAGATACACACTCAGGTAGCCTTACCTGGGGGCTTTGATGAAAAGAACTGTGCACCTTCACTAGAGTAGTGAAATGGTCATCGTGTATTTTAATTTGTATTAGTGGGTGTGAATAATTGAAGAAGTGACTTGATATCATCTTGGGGTGAAGCTGACTGTAAGCAGAAGGTGATAGCTTTGGTGCTAATATTAATCAAAATAAGTATTAAAAGACAAAGAGAAACTAAGATAGATAAACGTTAGTGGGGTTTTTTTGTTTTGTTTTTTTTTAATTCATTTTTATTGTTAGACTTATTGGGGTGACATCTGTTAGCAAGGATTACATAGGTTTCAGGCATACAATTCTACAGTGCATTGTCAACTTGATGTATAATAAGTTCACCACCTAATGTGACTTCTCTTTCCATCACCTTATATTAGCTTCCCCCGCTCCTCTCCCACCCCTTCCCCTTTCTCCCCTCCCTAACCCACTCATCCCCAAATAAACATTAAACTATTGATTGTGTCCATGGGTTATTTGTTTCTTCATTTCTTTTTTCTTTGCTTTCAGTTTTGAATTCTGCATATGAGTGAAGTCATACAGTTCCTTGTTTCTTCTGTCTGGCTTATTTCACTAAGCATGATGATCTCCAGGTCCATCCATTTTGTTGCAAATAGCAATATTTCATCTTTTCTTACAGCTGAGTAATATTCCATTGTGTATATGTACCACAGCTTCTTTATCCAGTCATCCGTCACAGGGCACTTTGGTTGTTTCCATGTTTTGGCCACTGTGAACAGTGCTGCAATGAACACTGGGGTACATAAGTCTTTGCGGACAAAGGTTTTCAAGTTCTTTGGTTTTTATTTAGAGTCACTATATCTCATTTAGAGTTCCTGTTTATTTTTTATTGTTTATTTCCTAAGCCACTACATAAAAGTACCTTGTGTATTTGAATAATGTTTTGAAGAGGGGAGACATGAAAACAGAGGTCTTACCCACTGGACTGCTAATGGTAGGTACTAAATAAATGTATGGTGAATACAATAAATAGAAATGAGCCTTTTCACTTCTTTTTGATTCACTTGCTTCAATGGAGTTTTGTTTTGTTTTTTAAATAAAAGTTGCATTTTTGTGAAATTTGAATGAGAATTGATAATGAATAGAGAACTTTTCAAAATCTTCTTAAACACAACTTCTGCATTTTGAACACTGCTAAAGTACGGACATACAGCAATTCCCAAGGCCAAGAGAGAGCCTGGAGGGAATGCACAAGTGATGCTAACACAGCTGTGACAGATAGCAAATCTGGAGCAACACACATGCCTTTTAATCAGCCTTCCTCTCCCAGAGGTGTTTCACTGAGCTTTGGGATAGCCAGGTCTGGGAAATACCTACAGCTCCTTCCAAGAGTACTCAGGACATAACCTCAGAACAAGAGCTATGTTGGGAGGTGGTAGTTGGGCTCTAATATTTAAATAAACAATTTCAAGCGGGTGTTGTAATATAACCTTTAGTTAAGCAACTTTCATCAATTCTCAACTAATATGTTAACTAACTCTTTATTATCCAGTTGCAAAGAAATTAGATTAGAGCCAAAAAAATAAAAATGAATCTCTGGATATCAAGACTAAGAAAGTTTAGTAAAATGTATTTGATGATTAAATAGTAATAATTTTGAGGAACACAATGCATTGCCTCTGCAAGATTGACCTCAACTACATATGGTCCAATATTTGGCATTTTTAGAAATTTTTATCTCATTTTCTCTTTGTCTCTCCTTATATCCACATAAATGATTAATGGTAATGATTGAAATAAGTTGTATGTAACATATTTTAAAGGTAATTTAGTTGAAAGCATTGAGTAAATAGTAGATCACAAATATTTCCAATTATAACTGAGGCTGACTTGGCTGACTTCAAATTTTAAACTTTGTTGAATTTTAGTTTAAGTAAAAATACATGGGAAAACTATATATACTGTTGTCCCTTGATGTCAAGACCATATATATGCATGTGGCTTTGTCTGGATAGACTCAGATTATGTCACTTGTTTCAGCATAATAATTCATAACACTCTGATTCTCAAAAATGTTGTACTTTAGTTAATAAAGCATATGCACATCCTATCTAGTGCAAGCAATTTGCTTGTGAAATGCTGTTAGAACCTGAAAAATTCTGGAACTATAATCAATAATATCATAATAACTTTGTATGGTGACAGATGGTTTATTAGATGTATCGTGAAGATCACATTGTAAGTTATATGAATGTCAAATCACTATGTTGTGCACCTGAAACTAATAATAATATTGTATGAAACTAATAATAATATTGTATGCCAACTACACTTTAATATTTTTTTAAAAAAATTCTGGAACTTTTCGGACAACAGATGTGAGCCACAAGTAATGGTGAAAATTATATCCAGTCATAGCAAGCTTTGATTCATCTGCCTGCTCATTCTTACTGGTGCTGCTTTACAATGCATTCCTCCAAATATTTTGCAGTCCATATTCTTTAAAAAAAAAAGCATTACTTCTTTCTAACAAATTTTATTCAAATGATAGTCTACAATGCAAGTTCACTTTTTTCTAATATATTTCATTTTTGTTGATTTGAATTTGTGCAGTACTCAAGAGTTTATGTTATTATTCAGTACAGGTGAGATCTTTTGAAAGCTGTACCTTTGTTAGATAATTTCATCCCCAAGTAAACTCTTGGCTTCTGGATGTAGCATGATATCTACCATGTAATATTCATTTATTAAATGAGGGAATAGGTAGCAATGGTAAATAGTTTTGTTTAACTTTTTAAAAAATTATTAATGTATTATAAATTAACAAGCATTTTTTTCAAGTCATCTGAGCTATGATGAGAATAATAAAATTTTTACATTAGGAGTATCTGATCACTACTATCTACATTTATTAAGTTAAGCACAATACACATGAACAATAAAAGAGAATTAATTCAATTACTCCATGTAGGATTACTAACTGAGAAACTTTAACTCACATGTTTCAGTATAAAGGAGGAAAAGAGACAATGGAGGGGAGAGTACCATGAAATAATCAAATTTCTTTTCTTGATGAATGGTGTTGCAATGAGTTTCTACTATAGAATTACTGTGGAAAGCTTATCAATCATTCTGGATCCCTTAAACATATACTTTACATGTTACATTACTAATTCCTTTCATCATGGTCAGAAAGATGGCTTGTGATTTCAGCCTAGTATGAGTTCAAGAAATATACCGGAGAAGGACAGCTTGGGCAGCCACAGGCCATGAACTTTTCAGATGTAATTTGAAACCGAAGTTTGAGAACTTCATTTTAAGGGATGAGCTTTGCTCTTTGATCATATTATTAATCTTTCAGAAATTTAATAACACGTAAGCCATTTTGATAATTTAACTGAGAGGTAGCCAATAATTACAATAAACTTTAAGTGTCCATAATAGCATGGTGGGAAAAGAGAAGGTCAACAATAGAGGAGATCAGAATTTTAAAAGTCTTTAATTCTTCAGGTCAGTGGGAAGAGAATTATTGGCATAAAAATGGACTACTTCGGGTGAATTACCAAAAGGTGATGGGCAAGCCACTAGCAAATTAACATGATTGTTTAAAGCCCACTAGTTCCTTGATGCTGCAATTGAAGCGCATCAAAGCCTCGAATTGTATAGCTTCTTGTCCCTCCTAACCACATCTTTGTATACCTGGTGATTCTTTCCCTACCTTTCTACTTCTTTCTCTGGGTTTCACCTACCTCTTTGAATAGAGTCTAGTTGTTAAAAAAGAATATCATTTTATGTTCTTTTTGGGGAAAAAAAATCTGATGGAGATAAAGGGCATGTACTCTTTAAAGTTTAGTACTTATTGAAATTGCTGGACTAAGTAAAAAGAAAATTAGCATCTAATATCTCACATTATTGCATTAAAGGCTAATTTGTCTTTCTTCCAAATTTAATTTTATGAGAACAGTTTTCTTAATACAAAGGGCACAAAATATTAATGAATCACCTCAACCCACTCAGAACTATGTCTGTTCTCATAGAAAGGACAAGTTCCACAAAGCATACCCCTTTGCTTAAATATCTTTTAATGTAACACTCAAATATCAAAAACTGCATGCAATGATTTTAGTATCTTATTCTACATAGAAATAATAATGATCTGAAGGTTTTTTTTAGAACTGTTTGTTTTAACTTTAATACCCACAGAAATGTTTTTAAACCAGATGTCACTTGTTACAATGGCCCCACCAAGTGCTTTCTCATTAAACAAGATTTTTTTTAAGGATGCAAACATTGGAAATACTTTTGTACAGAGAGGCTATTAAAACATGAAATTATGATAAAAGCTGAGATTGTTGTTGAAATAAATGGTCTTTCACACTGTTGTTGCAGAAAGGTCTAACATTATTTATTATCTAAGTTGTCTGTCTTAATTGATCTTAATTTCCCAGATAATTACTATACTCATCAACTCACTTTTTCTCTGTAGGCATAATCTTTCTTTTATAAAAAATGACAAAAACTTAGCATCGTTTAGGATACCCTGCCTAACTCTTTGAATAGTTGGCATATTTCTGTACTATTTTATCAGAAAATTTATGATTAGTGTACATGCCAACAATTAAGACACAAGGACTTTACATTTATTTTTGTTTAACTTTCTTTTTTTTTAATTCATTTTTATTGTTAGACTTATTGGAGTGACATCTGTTAGCAAGGATTACATAGGTTTCAGGCATACAATTCTACAGTTCATTGTCAACTTTCTAATTAGATTTAAAAGAAAATATGTCATAGGGAGTTAGGGAAACAAGCTGTGATAGCGTAAATCATATAATGATTCCTTGCTTCATGGAATCTATAGAACCTAATAAAACTGCCTTCCTTTCTTTGTGTGTGGGGAGTTATAATTGTGAACTTAATGATAAATCTTATTGTGCTGACACACATATCCATTTATCGGATTATCTCTTTATTTAACAATATTTTAGAAATCTTGTATGTGTAAGGCTCTGAGATATAGAGAACAAAAGGCAAATTTAATGTAAAACCTGTGCTGGAGGAGCTCATGGCTTAGTGTGAGTGACAGATAATTTACACGATCATAGTACAAGTAGGAAGATAAAACTAAAAGTATGTTCATTACGATACTATAGGGGAGCAAGTCATGATTCCTAATGGGGGAATAGGAAATTTGGTCATCTCTGACTTTCAAGACAATAGTTGCTATCTTAAAACTTGTAAGGAACTCTGGTTATAAGGCTGAAAGTCAGTTGGGAAGGGAGTGTCAAGTTCTTTCAGCAAGTATACCTCCCAGTGTGTAGTTTAGCATATTATCAGGGTAACCAGTTAGGATCCATACTTATAAATGCAGCACCTGTGTTTAATTTTTTACAACTCTATCTTCAGCACCTAGTTCATGGCCTTGATGTAATAATAAGGGCTCAATAAATATTTATTAAATGCATGAGGAGAATGAGAGAAAGATGAGTTTTCATTAGATTTGGCAATAAGAGATTATTTGTAACTTTGGCAAGATCTGATTTTTTTTAGTGAAATATTTAGTTTCACATTTTGTTGAGTACATGAGAGGTTTTAAATAGAAGCCTGCATGCAGCTGCACTTAAAAACGTTTGATTGTGAAGCAGGAAAGAAACTGGTTTGAATGAGAATTTCTCTTGTTTGCTAGCGGAAAGATCTGGGTATGTTAAAATTCTGGTAAGAAGCCTGAAGAGGGACCGTGTAACTTAACAGAGCCAGGTCCAAGAGAAGCTGTCAGAGCTATGACCCACACCATGGGACGAGAACTTAGCCTCTTACGGATGGCCAAACCCCTCGCCACTGTAACGAGAGGGAAGACAGTGCATACAGATACAGCTAAGCTTGTAGATGTGATGATAGTAAATTGAGGGAATCCTATTGGCTTGAATTTTGCTGTGTCATGTTAAGGTTATTATTTTATATTGAACAAGGTTGTAGTCAGAGCTTTGAGATGAGTGAAGTCAGTTAGAAATGGCTGCATGGGGAGTGGAAAGAGAGCGTTTACTAGTGAAACCTAGAAGTATTCCTAGACAGAAGTGAGTAAGCTGTTGATATTGGAGGCCACAGATCTTGTGACACTGACACGTCCTTTTTATTTTCTCTAGTAAGGTTCGGCAGTCCAGGCATACAAGGCAGACATTTGGTTTAAATCAGTAAGAGGGCATATTATAAGGACTAGCAAAAGAGTTGAGGACCTGGTAAGAGTGGGTGAGTGCACTAAGAGTACTGCACGATGGAGGTGAATATGAGAAGAAATAATGTGGAAGCATGGCTAGGCTATTTAATAGGGAGAAAGTAGAAGCATTTAGAAATTTAGTGCCTTAGTGAGATCTAAGATCTGTTGCAATGGGGTGTGGGAAAGCTCAGTAGTAGAGCTAGGATAATGGATACCTATAGTTGTTTGAGTTTGGCAAGTGGACAAAGTGATGACAAGGTCCAGGGCATGGGCGTGGGCATGACAGTTGGATGGTAACATGGAGTAGAAGTAAGGTTCATTGGAGACATAGAGGCAGAGGAACTAGGAGATTGAGGTTGTCCTTTTGGACTTTGCAGGCACTCAAGGTGATATTAGCAAATGGCTTACAGGAAATGATGCTGAGAGAAGTATGAAAGCCTTCAATGAATGTAAGGGAATGAATAAGAGATGGGTAGATAAATAATAATAACAAAGAGAGATAGGGGATAGAACGCTGGAGTGCTACATAAGCCTTTTAAAGATCAAAGGTTCTCAAAGAATTCTACAGTAGGCATAAAGACCAGGAGGCATCATTGAGGATTTAGGATAATGATAACTACTCATCCTGACTCCAGCATAAAATAACATATGAGACAATGAATAGATTTTTACCTGTGAATTCTATATGGGAATATGGGAAAACCAGGTTGGACTTAGACAATGGCATAAACAGAATATTTAGTGAAGATTTTTAGACTGTGGGTCAGTTTATTTTTCATGAATTATTTTTGTTTTAATATTTTTAAGAGGCAGGAAAATACTGAAATGCTTGGTCAGATGAGAGAAATTACAGAACAGTATGGAGGTATTAAATTTAAGAGAGAGAAAGTGACTAAAGAAACTTAGCCTTGAGTGGTGACTAAGGAAGGATGGCAGGATTGTGTGAGGCGTGCTGGCTTAACATGGCCATCATGTTTCCTGGCCTTGAGTTCCTCAGGTTGCTCAGAATTAGTTACCTATGGCCTAGGTTGGCATTAAGCTAGGTCTTAACAAAGGACTGTACTTAGAAAAGGATCATGGGAGGGTATCACAGGCAGAAGGAATAGCACACACCCAGACATACAAGTTTGAAAGTGCTTGTTGCGTAAAGTGAATGCTGGAATGTTCACTGTGGTTAGAGCAACAGAACTTGTGGGCTCAAGTAGTAAATCACAAGGCTTGATTTTAAAGGAGTGAAAAATTTTATCAGTGCTGGTGATTAAATAAAAATCAATTTTGTCTTTTTCATATCTATAACCTACTTCCTAGTATAGTTACTAGTACATGGAAAGCACTCTGTTAATATTTCTTGAACATTTGCAGTGACCTTGTGGAATAATTAACACATTTAAATAAGAATTAAAAACTTTGAGGACAGACTGGAATGGGCCCAAAACAATGAGATATAATTTAATTTAGGGACCAATATACAATCTTAGTCTCATGTTCAAGAAATCAGCCACTTAAGTGCAGAATGGAAGTGGTGGTCTGGTGGTAAACCAGGCTGAAGAACAATTCAAGACTGGAAATATAGGAGTTTTAGTTGACCACAGCCAAATACGTGTTAACACTATCACCCATTGCCAAAAATTATGGGTCCATAAATGTATGTTGCATACTAGAAGTTACCAAAGTGGGTAAGAACCCTGTGACCAACACGTCAGTTTACACCTGGAGCCTCATTTTGAGTTCTGAGCATAAAATTCTACGCTCAGAATTTTATGATTCATATAGTGGCAGAACTGCAGTTAGTGTGTATTGGGATGGGCCGGGACAGAGAAAGCTGCAGCAGAGAGACTTTCTACACCTGCTCTGTTTCTCCTGTCTCCATTCTAAGCAACCACTGGTTTGGAGTCTTACTGGATAATCAGTAACAGATATTGGGAGAGAGCATGAAAGAAATGCATGTTGACTTTTAAAGCCCTTTAAAACCTCTTTATTTAGTTTTCTATGTGTTTACTCTTTTTTAAGTACCCAATATGTTTACTTGTTTAATTGTATCATATAGCGCATCCAGACTGAAATAAGCCTGGCTAAAACATTGTTCTGGAAGGGGTATTTCTTAATCAATTTTATCTCCTCTGAGTGCTAAAATATTGACTGTTCCAGCTAGGTGGGGTATATTCCACACCAGTATGTCAGAGTTCACCAGGCCCTGTTCTCTATCAGCATTTTTTCTATGATAACCTCTGACAAACTAGGGAGGGTTATATTTCACCACTGATTGGCCAAAATAATGTGTTTATTGTTTAAGATTCTTGTTTCCCTTAAAGTCCCCTTCTTTACCTTTAATATGGAAGGATCAAAGCATTACCTAAGGAGGTAGTCACATCAGCATCATGGCAGCATAAAATGCCTCTTAATTTTGTCCCCCCATTACTCCACAACAACAAATATTTGGCATTCATCCACAAATAACCCTTGACATTGGTGTGGATTCAGCACCATTTGCCAAGGGACCCAGAAAGAGTCTTGCCCACCCATGTATCAGGTATAGGCTGGAAGACCTTAGTAGCAGCTGTGGACCCTGCAGTAGCCTGTTAACCAATTCCAGCCCCTCTTGCCTCTTGACAGTGGTCTGGAGCATCTGGAGAATATTGACTCGGGCAGTTCCTCACAGAAGGACAAGAGAGCTTTTGTGGAAGTCCAGGTTTCCAGAGGAGAAGTTACAGCACTATTAGAGAGAGAGAAAGAGAAAGGAGAAATTGAAGTGGGTAGAAAAACAACTTGATTTTTGCCTGCATCACCCCTCCTCTAGGGTGGCAAGGTTGACACAGCTTAGGGCCAACTGAGACCTGTTTTGCCTGAAATTTCTTCCATGGGGAAAAGGGAGACCCAGGGAATGAGCTCCTGGCTTCTCCAGCTGTGTGAGACTCATTTCTCTCTCGCAGAATTCAGTCCTAAATCAGGGGCTCCATGACTGGGGGAATGAAGGAGATTGGGAAAATGGTAAATAAAATTCTCAGAAAACGGCATTAAAGGGATGATGTTACTGCTGACTTCAGAGAGGACTCCCATCAGAAAGCCCACCCATGAGTAGTTGGGGAAGCCTCATGTGTGGATTCCCCAACTAACCCGTAGGGAACCTCATGCCTCATCTACACCTGCATGTCTCCTCTACATGTCTCCTTACTCTGTTACTGGCTCCCTATGTTTGCTCTGGAGAGTGGGAGAGTGAGCTTTGGTAGGATGCTAGTAAGCATGTGTCAAAAAGAAGCCAGGATCTGCAAGCCAGGGGGAAGCAACACACTTGAGCTGTAGGGCTACTGTGAGGAAAACAAAAGAGAGGCTATCAGTGCATTGGAGGATTGAGAGAAGACGCACAAGTTTAAGAATTCTGCCCCAAGAGGGACAAGAGGTTTGGAGTAAGTATATTCATACAAGGTCTGAGAAAGCCTCAGAATCTCAAACAGTAAAGATTGGAGGAGGTGACTGCTGTCTGAAATATAAAGACAATAATGCAAAACTCCAAGGAACATAAAATATCCAGGAAACATTACATCATGAAAGGATCACAATAATCTTCCAGTAACTGAATCCAAAGATGGAGAGATCTATGATTTACCTGATAAAGAATTTAAATAGCTGTTTTAAGGAATCTCAATGAGCTACAAGAAAACAAAAAAAGGTATTTCAACAAAATCGGGAAAACAATACATGAACACAATGAGAAACTTAACTGAGAAGTAGAAATCATAAAAAAAGAACCAAGCAGTAATTCTGGAGCTGAAGAACTGAGTGAATGAAATGAGGGAGTTCCCTGATGGTGTAGTGGCTTAAGGCTTCAGCGTTGGTGCTGTCAGCACTGCGGCCTGGGTTCGATTCCCAGTCAGGGAGCTACCTACATACGAAAAAGAAAGAAAAAAAAAAAGAAATGAGAAAAATGTCATAGAGAGCATCAACCACAGAATAGACCAAACAGAAAAAGAATCTGTGATTTAGATGATAGGGACTTTGAAAATGCCCAGTAAGAGGACAGCAAAGAAGGGATGAAAAAGAATGAATAAAGCCTATGTGATCTATAGGACACCATCAAAAGAACCAATATGTGAATGATTAGAGTTCCAGGGGGAGAAGAGAGGGAGAAGTGGGGTAGAAGCTTATTTAAAGAAATAATGACTGAGAACTTCCCAAACCTGGGGAGAGATTTGGACTTACAAGTTAATGAAACTAATAAATCACTCCTTTATTTCAATCCCAAATGACATTCTTCAAGACACATTATAATGAAACTGTCAGAAATCAAGACAAAGAGAATCCTAGCAGCAGCAAGAGAAAATAAGTTTGTTATATACAAAGAAACCCTCATGAAGCCATTAGCAGATTTCTCAGCAGAAACCTTATAAGCCAGCAGAGGGTGGGGTGACATAATATACTCAAAGAGCTGACAGAAATAAAAAGTTGCCAACCAAGGATGTTCTGTCTGGCATAGTTATCCTTAAGAAATGATGGGGGAATGGACTTTGCCACATAATCAGAAACTGAGGGGATTTATCTCCATAAACCTGCCTTATAAGAAATGCTGAAAGGAGTTCATCAAGCTGAAATGAAAAGACACTAACTCATAACATGAAAACATATGAAAATATACAACACAATAGTAAAGGAAAATGGTCAAGTTCAGAATACTGAAATGTGGTGTGTTAACCACTTAAGTATAGTATAAAGGTTAAAGGGCAAGAGTGTTAAAAGATAACTATAAACATTATAATTTGTTAATGAATAACAATGTAAGAAGAGGTAAATTGTGACCTAATTAAAATCTAAAAGGGGGAGTAAAAGGAGGTTTTGTATGCAATTGAAGTTAATTCTTTATCAGTGGAAAATATACTATTATATCTACAAGATGTTTATGTAAGTTTCATGGTAACCACAAAGCAATAACCTATAGTAGATCTACATAAGAGAGAGAAGACAGAAATCAGAGCACACCACTACAGAAAATCATCAGTTCATGAAGGAAGGCAATAAGAGAGGAGGAAGGAAAAAAGAAACTATAAAAGAGCTAGAAAACAACAGATGGCTTAGTAACTTCTTAATCTATAAACAATTACTGTGAGTATAAATGGATTGAATTCTCCCATCAAAAGGCATGGAGTGGTTGGATGGATAAAAAAGCAAGATCCAACTGTGTGCTACCTGTAAGAGACTCACTTCAGTTTTAAGAACACATATGAGCCCAAAATGAAGGAATATAAAAAGATATTCCATCCAAGAGAAACTAAATTAAAGCAGGGTGGCTATATTTAATAAGACAAAATAGTCTTTAAACCAAAAATGGTAACAAGAGACTAAGGAAGATCATTATGTAATGATAAAGAGGTTACTTCATCAACAAGATATAACAATGATTACTATATACATACCCAACATTGGAGCACCAAAATATATTAAGCAGATCTAAAGGGAGAAATAGACAATATATAATAATAGGAGGAAACTTCAGTACCCTACTTTTAACAATGGATATATCATCTAGACAGAAAATCAACAAGGAAATCAACCATACTTTAAATCAAATAAACCTAACAGACATACATTGAACATTCCATCCTATCGGAGCACACACATTCTTCTCAAGTGCAGAGGGAACATTCTCCAGGACAGATCATATGATATGTCACCAAACAAGTCTTAGAAAATTGAAGAAGATTGAAACCACACCAAGTATCTTTTCTGACCACAATGGTATAAATCTAGAAATCATCAATGAAAGGAAAATGGGAAATTGACAAATACATGGAAATTAAACAATAAACTCCTGAACAACCAATGAGTGACAGAATAATTAAAAAAAGAAATAAGAAAATATCTTGAAACAAATGAAAATGCATTATATCAAACCGATGGTGTGCGGCAAAAGCTGAAACTTATTACAAGGGAAATTCATAGCAATAAACACCTACAGTAAGAATAAAGAAAGATTTCAAACATTATATCATCTTGATAGACAAAAAAAAAAAAAGGCAACACATATTGACAAGATACATCTTTCATGATTAAAAACTCAAAAAATTGGATTAGAACAAACATACCTTAAAATAACAAAGGCCATATATGGCAAGTCCACAGCTAACATCATGCAGAGTGGTGAAAGGTTGAAAGCATTTCCTCTAAGATCAGGAAGAAGACAAGAGTGCTCACTCACTCTCACCATTCTTATTCAACATACTACTAGAAATTCTCGCTAGAGCAATTAGATGAGACAAAGAAATAAATGGCACCCAAATCAGAAAAGAAGAAGAAAAATTATTTGCAGATTACATGATCATATAGATAGAAAATCCTAAACATGCAAACCAAAAAGCAGTTGGAATTTATTAAAGAATTCAGTGAATTTGCAGGCTATAAAATCAACATACAGAATTCAGTGGTGTTTCTATACACAAACAGTGAAACACCTGAAAAATAAATAATAAAGGAATATCCCATTTACAACAGCATCAAAAGCTATAAAATATTTGGGAATAAATTTAATCAAGGAGGTGAAAGATCTGTACAATGAAAAGTACAAGTCTTTGATGAAGGAAATTAAAGAAAACACAAACAAATGGAAAGATATCCTGTGTTCATGGATCAGAATAATTAATATTGTTAAAATGTTTATTCTATCTAAAGTCATATATAAATCCAGTGGAATTTCTATCCAAATTCCAGTGACATTTTCCTCAGATGTGGAAGATGTATCCTAGGATTTGTATGGAACCAAAAAAGACCTGAATAGCCAAAGCAATCTTGAGAACAAAACTAGAGGCACTACTCTTCTTGACTTCAAACTGTATTACAAAGCTACAGTAAATAAAACATTATGGTACAGGTGCACCTCATTTTATTTTACTTCGCTTTATTGCACTTCGCAGATATTGCTTTTTTTTTTTTTTTTTTTTTTTTTTTTTTTTTTTTTTTTTTTTTGCTTTTTGGTATGTGGGTAGCTCCCTGACTGGGAATCGAACCCAGGCCGCAGCGCCGACAGCACCAGCGTAGAAGTCTTAAGCCACTACACCACCAGGGAACTCCCAGATATTGCAATTTTTACAAATTGAAGGTTGTGACAATTCTGCATTGGAATCTGTATTTGCCATTTTCCAACAGCATTTCTTCACTTTGTGTCTTTGTGTCACATTTTGGTTAATTCTTGAAATATTGCGAACTTTTTCAATATTATTACATTTGTTATGGTGATCTGTGATAGGTAATGTTACTGTTGTAATTGTTTTGGGACACCATGAACCGTGCCCATATAAGACAGCACACTTAATCAGTAAATGTTGTGTGTTCAGGCTCACTATTCCCTGAGACTCAGCGATATTGAAGTTAGACAGATTGATAACACCGTAATCGCCTTTCATTGTGCAAGTAAAAGGGAGAATCAGTCAATGTGGCAAGCTTCATTGTTGTCACATTTTATGAAATGGCTACAGCCTCATCAATCTTGACAAACCACCACACTGATCAGTCAGCAGCCATCATCATTGAGACAAGACCATCCACCAGCAAAATAATTACAATGACTCGCTAGAGGCTCAGATGATCATTAGCATTTTTTTAGCATTGAAGTGTTTTTAATGTATGTACATTATTTATACATACTACCATTGCACACTTAATAGACTACAGTACAGTGTCAACATAATGTTTGCATGCACTGGAAAACAAAAAACAAAATTGTGTGACTTTCTTTATAGCAACAATGAACATGCAGTGTCTTCTAGGTATGCCCATAGTGGCATAAAAATAGACACAAAAACCAATGGAACAGAATAGAGAACCCCCAAAATAACTGCCCATATACATGGTCAACTAATATTTCCCAAGGGAGCCAAAAATACTTAATGGGAAAAGGATAGTTTCTTCAATAAATGGTGTTGGAAAAACTGGTTAACTGTTTGTAGAAATTGAACCCCTATCTTGTACCAGTCACAAAAATTAACTTGACATGGATTAAAGACTTAAACATAAGACCTAAAACTGCTAAACTCCTAGAATAAAACAAGGGAAAAGGCTCCTTGACACTGGTCTTGGCAACACTTTTTCTACCTATGACACCACAACTGTAAGAAACTAAAGCAAAAATCAACACATGGGACTGCATCGAACTGAAAAGCTTCTCACAGCAAAAGAAACAATCAACAACAGGAAAAAGTAATGTAGGAATGTGGAGAAAAGGGAAACTTTGTGCACTGTTGATGGCCATGTAAATTCACGCAGCCACTATGGAAAACATCATAGATAGAGCTTCCTCACAAAATTAAAAATAGTGGGGAAGGGGTCGGAGAGGGGGAGTAGGAGAGGAGGGGGGAGTCAAATATAAGGTGATGGAAAGAGAACTGACACCGGGTGGTGAACACATAATGTAACAGATAGACAATGCACTGTCAGATTGTACACCTGGAACCTGTGCAATTCTTATTAATCAATGTCACCCCAATAAGTCTAACAATAAAAAAATAAAAAATAAAAATATAACTAGCATATGATCCAGTAATTCTACTTCTGGGCATGTATTCAAAGGAAATGAGAACAGGATGTTGATGAGATATCTGCACTCCCGTGTTTATTGCATCATTATTCACAGCAGCCAAGATATGGAAACAACCTTTGTGTCCATCAGTGGATGAATGGATAAAGAGGTGGTGCATATACAATGGAATATTATTTAGTCATGAGAAAAGAAGGAAAATTTGCCATTCAGCACAACATAGATGGATCTTGAGGACATTACACTGAGTGAAATAAGTCCGATGTGACAGATAAATACTGAATGATATCACTTACACGTAGAATTTTTAAAAGTCCAACTTGTAGGAACAGAGAATCGAATGGCTACCGGGGGCTGGGAGATGAGGGAAAATATTACCAACTTTCAGTCAGAAGATGAGTAAATTCCAGGGATCTAGTGTATAGTCTGTGACTGTAGTTAACAATATTGTATCATGCACTTTAAAGTTGCTGAGTGATTAGATCTTAAAAGATTTCATCGCAGAAAAAGGTAATTATGTGACACGATGGAGGTGTTAGGTAACGCTACAGGGGTAATCATTTTGCGAAATATAAGCACATCAAATCAACGTGTAGTAAGTTGTATGTATTAAGCTTGCACAATATTGTATGTCAATTATATTCCAGTAAAGGAGGAAAAACATCTTCCAGGTGTCATCATTAAACCTTTCCCACAAGCGGTCGCTCAGCTATCGTACAGCTGCACTAAATCATGCCTCAATAGCACGCAGGTTCGTAGGTGCTGAGGTGAGCCTTGAACGTCAGAAGGTGAGACCTTGATTATCTATGCCTACTCAGGCATACGTGTTTGGGCTAGCAGAAAAACCCCCAAATTAAAAATACTTTCCAAAAGTAGTAGAATTAGGGACAAGTTTTTGAAAACTAAATCTACAGCTATATTTAAGCACATTTAAGAAAACTTTCTGCCAGTTTCTAAAAATTCTAAATCAATTATATTCTAATTTATTCCACAGATGATTTAAGGTACATTAGAGCAAGCACATATAAATTAGAAACATGGAACAAAGTAAATAACAAATAAAGGTAAAATGGAGCTAAGACTGTTACTCCTATGAAAACACATACCATGGAGTGTTATGCATGTGAATAGGGGGCTACCAAGTGGAGTTTTTTATCAGTCAATAAAAAAAGGAATTAAGAAAAAAATAGAGAAAACTTCTACTAATAAAGTTATATAGCCGGTTATATAGATAAAAGATAAAGTTTAGAATCACTTGAAAACTTACGTGTAGTACAAAAAGTTAGATATTAAGAATGGAAATGATGGAGATTTTTAGGTTCATTCCTGAGGGATTAAATTGACAAAACACAGTCATTTATATGTATTGTTCTAAGTAAAACTTTCATCAAATGATACCAGATTGGGTACAGATCTTCCCTAGTACAATAAAAGAGAAATTCTAATTATTATATGACTATCACAAAATTTATGTTCACTTGTATTTTATTATTTGATTTAAATTGCATTGGTTTCTATATTATATGAAACTAAAGTTTTGATACTTAAATTTTATGACGGAATCATTGGCTATAAAAAAATGAGAGCATGGTGTTAACATATATAAAATTTCTTGTTCTATGCCAAACGTTTTATATACTTTTATGTAAATGATAAATTACTTAAATAAAATATTGAAGAATTATTTTACCACTTTTGGAATTTTTCTTAAATAGAAGATAAATATAACAAATAAGCAATACAGTAAATTAAGGGAAAAGTTTCATAAATAACGGTTGTAGAATAGGAAAGTAAAATTTTGAATCTCATGCCCAGTTCTATTTTTTAAATTACAGTATATTCTTAAACAAATCTGCATTTTGTGTACTGTAATTTATGCTCATACAATGGAAATCCATCTTGCCTAACATGATATGATATTTTCAAAAGAGAAAGTGATAAAAATACCAATTATGGTCTTTAAACTAGAAACTATTTGTTACTTTAAGTAAACTGCAAGGAATGCTGTAAGTCATTGTAGAAGCAGCTGAAATTCATTCAAATGATAGACAACATGTAATTTGCTGACCTAGTCCTTTATTTATTAGACAGTGTAACCTTGAAAACCGTCCCATTCATTTAAAGAAATATTTAATGAATGTCTGCCTCTCCAAAGCACTGTGCTATTTTTGGTGCCAAAAATAAAATTATAGGTGACATAATCTCAGTCCTCAAGGAGTTTACATTCTAATAGTAGAAATTAGATTTATACAAATAAGTGTATTTAAAGCAAGATTAAAGCAAGCACAGGAAGTAATAGAAGTTGGAGAAGGTGGAATATAATTATGAAGAGCTTCTTAAATAGATCAAGTAAGTTTTAATGTCTATTATATGAGCTGAAGACTGCTAGGAGATACCACTTATCCCAAACTGTCTCCCTCACTAAAACAAACTTTAGATCTTGAAGGCTTTTATGTCATTAGACTTAAATGTTGGTTTAATAAACACTAATGTCTTGGGGATTTAACATCTTGAGATCTAATGATTTTTCTGGCATTTATTTTTGGTACCTAGCAAATGAAGAATTTGGGGTGATGGGAGGAAGAATATAACCTTGGAGAACAGAAGAGCACATTAAGACATGCTAAAAGCTAAAGTCCTGTGCTGATATCCTTCTCAGTCCTCATTTCTCCCAACCTGAGGTCTGACTTCTGTGCTCAAGGACAGGATGCCAGTCCTGGAGCCCTGAATCTTAAGACTTTTTGCTTTCCAGAACATACGAAGCTTTCCCACTAAGGAATGCTGTCTGCCTGTCCACCCAGAACTTTATTAATATTGTTAAGCCCCTCACTTAGTTGCCCCACAATGGGTGACTCCAGTGGATACCTACCACCTACCGGCCTAGAGTTCCCAGAATTTATCTTCTGAATCCCTTAACTTTTCCTCTACCTTATGGGTAAATGCATTGAAAAATTAACACATCCCCCTTGAAATAGATTCTTTAATAGTCATTGTGTTATTTGGGTTCACCCCATTTTTCCTAAAAGCTGGGAGTCATCCTGGAAGCCTCCCACAGCCTCACTCCCCATTTCTGGGCGTTTGCTAACACCTGTCAATTTTACCTCATATACGTATATTTTCAGAATGCATTTTCTCCTGTCCATCTTTAATGTTTGCTCTGCTGTACCATTGCTTTGACCTCCTTTATTTGTAGACTTCTTGCTGTGTTAACAAAGTACCATAAATTGGATGGCTTAAAACAACAAACATTTATTCTCTCAGAGTTGTGAAGGCCTGAAGTCTGAAGTTAAAGTGTCCATAGGGTTAGTTCTTTCTGAGGGAGAATCGGCTCCATGCCTCACCCCTCGTTTCTGAGGATTTTCAGCAATCCTTTGGCGTTCCTTGGGCTGTAGATGTGTCTCTGCAGTCTCTGTCTTTGTCTTTCTCTTTCTCCCTCTCTTTTAGGACACCAGTCATACTGGAAGGAAGAGTCTCCAACATGACCTCATCTTATTTAACTAATTAAATTTGCAATAACCCTATTTCCAAATAAGGTCACATTCTGAGGCATTAGGGGTTAGGACCTCATTGTATCTTTTGTGGGGGCACAATTCAACCTGTAACAGCTCCTAACTGAAATTCCTGCCCCCAGACTTGTTGTCTTTAGATGTAACTTCCACATAATTGCCAAAATAGCTTTCTAAACTGAAAATATGACCTGTCAGTTTGCTCCCTAATGATATTGATAATATTTTTGTCATATATACAGAAATATCCAAATTCTTTAATGTGGCTGAGAAGTCCTTCATCAATATCTTTCAGTTTCAACTCTTATTTATCTTAAACTTTAGAAATCCCCCACAGCTATGTTTCCTTGAATACATTATACTTTTTCTTGTCTCTGTGTGTTGTCTTATATGATCATCTTTATTCAGAGATTCTATTTCCCAGTTCCTGTTTACTTGCTTTTAAGACCATCTGGGTTCCCTGGTGGTGTAATGGTTAGGCTTTGGCATTCTCACCGCCGTGGCCTGGGTTCAATTCCCAGCCAGGGAATCACCAAAAAAAAAAAAAGACCATCTCAGGCATCATATCTCCAGCAAGACTCCTTTCCCCCCATGCTAGTTTAGGGTTCTCATTATAATTGATTTCATATTCCTCAGTATTTCTGTCACATAGGGAGCAAGTCTTTAAACAAAGCAAGGGCCAAGCATCGGCAGGATTTTTACAGACCAACTGCAAAAATAGTTCCATAAATTTTGTTTAACTCTAGTATATAAAGCTCAAGCTCATATGTGATGGTAGCAAATGACTAGCTCTTGGTTTTTTGTTTATTTCATGTGGTCTTTCACAATAATGTACCAGTGTCTCAGAGTCATTATTGATTGTTTGATCTGGTCAGTTTCTCCATGTGAGCTCCTGAAAACACTTTGACAACACTGAGTGGAAAGAGGGAAGCAATCACTTGGCACCCAGAGGATTCCATTTATTGTGCATGTGTGTTTTGTCATCTGGGAGCCAGGGCTAAGTTTGCACATTAGTTCTTAGCTACCATAATGTGGCACTTGTTTGACATGTCCTCATATTTTACATGCTGAACTTTAATGTGTGACAATGTAGTGTGGACATGGTTGACTGCAATATTATTTGCTTGACTAACGTAATGAAAATAAACATGGCATTTTATTAAAATACTCCCATATTATTGAAAAAGAAATGACTAATTAAAAATGTAACTTATAAATCTCTCTTAGTTTCACTAAGGGAGATTTTACTTTTGCCCCAGGCATAGATTGAAAACTCTACCCCAGTGTACCATTTTTTCTGCATTATGTCTACAAATTCAGGCCTCTACGATCCTGCTTTCCAAACCTTCCCCATAAACATTCTTTTACTTAAAAACAAATCACATTGTATTTTTCTAAAACTGTTTGCTCTGACTTCTATCCGTTTTATCCTACAACCACATTTAAGTCCTTTTGAAGGGAATACTTTCTAAATTCATTAAAAGTTTTGTATTATTTTCTATGTGTTATTCATATGGGAACATTTATTTTATGTTATTAAGTCTATTTTTGAGGGAAATTTTATTAGATACACATACAGATGTATATACAGAGAAAATATGATTAATCTATTTTTAAAAATAGCACTATTTACTGGAATTTTTCAGGTTGAAGCTATTGCTATTTTTTTATCAGAAGTGTTTGGAAATGACATATCCAGTAAGGGGTTAATATCCAAAATATATAAAGAACTCATATAATGTAACGTCAGAAAAACAAACAATCTGATTAAAAAAGGTCAGAAGACCTGAGTAGATAGTTCTCCAAAAATGACATACAGATGGACACCAGACACATGAAAAGATGCTCAACATCATCACCAATCATCAGGGAAATGCAAATCAAAACCACAATGAGATACCACCTCACACCTGTGAGAATGGCTGTTATCCAAACCTCAAACTGATGGTTGCCAGAGTGGAGTGGGGTGGTGGGGCGATAAGTGATGAAGGTGAGAGGGAAGTCTGTCGACTTCCAGTTATAAAATAAATAAGTCACGACATAATGTACAGCATGGGGAATATTGTCAGTAATATCATGATAACTGTGTACAGTGACAGACGATTACTAGACTTAACTGTGGTAATTACATCACTAAGTTATATAAATGTAGAATCACTACGCTCGTATACCTGAAACGAATATAACAGTACTTTACTGAAAGAAAAGGCATGTTACAAAAGAAAAAGAAAAAGCTTTTGTGTTATAGTTCTTCTAAACTGTTTTTATTATGGAATAATATATATTCATTTTAAAAGTTAGAATATAAAATTTTGTGAAATAAAAATTGGAAGTCTCTCTGTCTAAACCTCTAATCCACTCACAGGAGTAAGCTACTGAAACTATTAGAGTGGTCATCCTTTCAGACATTATCTTTTTATAGAAAATATATGGAGTTTAGCAGCTTAAAACAGCACATATTTTTTAGGTAACATTTTCTGTGGGTCAGGAGTCTGGCACAACTTTTTGGGTTGCTCCACTGAGGGTCTCACAAAGCTGTAATCGGGGTGTCAGCGGGGCTTTATTCACATCAGAGAGCTTACCTGGGAATGAATTTACTCAAAGCTTGTTTGGGTTGTCTATAAAGTTCATTTCCTTGTGGCTGTATGACTGTGGGCTCTGGCTGTTTGCTATTGCCTAGAGGTTGTCCTTAATCCCCTGTCACAGAGCCCTCTCTGTAGGCTGTTTATAATTTGGCATTGGCTTCTTCGAGGCCAGCAAAGGACTCTCTCGCCTCTGTGGGAAAAGAATCATCTGTGATATAATGTAACCAAGAGAGGGAAATCCCATTACTTTGCCATATTCTGTTGGTTGGAAACAAGTCACGGGTCCCACCTGTACTCAAGGAGAGGAGATTATACAGGAAGATGATTCACTGGAGATCATCTTAGGGTGTTACTGCCCCACTAGAAAATCAATCCGTCACCAACACCTCTAAATTTCACCTTAACATGTTTATTCCTATCTATCAGTTTCTGTCTCCTCGTCAACCTTTATTGTGAACCCGTCATCATCACTTAATTTGGATGGTTGCAGTCTCTTCTTCAATGAATTTGTCTCTATCCATTCTGGTCTTTTCCAGTTCATTTCCCCCACAATGTCAGAGTGATCTCTTTGGAATGTTCCTGTCCCCTGCTTGCTTTAATCTCTTCTAAGGCTTTCAAGAAGAGCTCTTAGGAATGAGATAAAAGGCCTTATCAAAACTTATGAGGCCCCTGCATAATCTGGTCTATTCTTACCTAGAAAACTGGAATCTCCCCTCCCTGCTCCCCTTTACTGTCTCTGCTTTAGTCATTTTGGCTTCTTTCAGATCCTTTGCTTCCCTCCTGCCACAGGATCTCTCTCTGTATTTCCTTCCTTCACTTAGAAAGAATTACCCCTCATCTTCACCCAGCTCACTTTCTCAGAGAAACGTTCTGACCTTTGTGAATATAAACTCTCATTATGCAAAGTTCCTTCTCTTAGCATTTACAGCAGTTCCAGTGTCACAAGTGAGTGCATGCTAAATTGAATAATCTCTCTCTCCTCCCCCAGACAATAAATAAGCTTTGTGAAGGCAGGTACTGTGCTGGGTTTTGCTCACTATATAGCTTCAGAATGAAGCACTGTGCTTGGCATATGATAAACATTTAAAAATCTTTTTGTCTTTATAGATGAATAGGTAGTTGATCAGAGAAATAATTCAGGAAATTTTCATCATATAGGAGATATGGATACTTTAAGTTTGATTTTTAATATCAAATGATTCTAAAATGAGGACAGTGCATGTATATGTAGTAGTTAGCAGTTAGGTATCTCTTTGTTTCTGCAGGTTAGGAGTCTGGGCTTAGCTTAGCTGGGTCCACTGCTTGGGGTCGGCTATGGTTTGAATGTTTTGTGTTCTCCAAAATTCCTAAGCTGCAGTCCTAACCTTAGAGGTGATGGTATTACAAGGTGGGGCTTGTGGGAAGTGCTTATGTCACGGTGGTGGAACCCTCGTGAATGGAATGAGTATCTTATGAAAGAAGGTTCAAGAGGCCCCCAGACTCTTCTACTATAAGGAAACAGTGGGAAGCACTGGCTATACACCAGGAAACAGATCCTCACCGGAGAGCTGTACCATGCTGGCACCTTGCTCTTGGACTTGGAACATCCAGAATGATTTCAAATAACATTTTTTGTTGTTGTTTATAAGCTACCCAGTCTACCACAAACTTCTGTTCATATTTGATATAGCAGTTTGCATAGACTAAGACAGGCTGCAGTTAAGTATTTGGAAAACTTCAACTGAGATGAATCACTCAGCAATTTTGATCAAAAAAATTAAGAAAATGTATTCATTTGGAAAGTAGCTTGAAAGGCTACATTTTTGCATAGGAAGCAGGAGATTCATTATATGTAAAAAAGCAGAAGTTGAAATGAAAAATAATTCTCTATTCCCATAGGACTCCAAATCTTTCTACTACCTGGTTAAAAAAAAAGTTCCTTCATGCAAATTCTGCTAATACATACTAATCAAAATCACTAGTGACTGGTGACACAATAATGTGTATTTATTAAAGAACAAATTTAAATTTAAAAATCTCTGTAAGTCATCTTCAATATCATGTTGTCTTAACATTTAACAGAGAAGTGAAAGCTTTTAAATATTCCAATGATTTTTAACAAGTATAGATTTTTCATATTGGTACAATTCTATATTTTGAAATTATAACACTAGAATCAAATGAGATATTTCTATTATTTAATTGGAATTTTTGGTCCTGTGTCATTTGAGTATGTAAGTTTATCCAATAATTTGTAAGGCACATGCTGTGGTTCTACTTAAAACTAACCAACAAACATAAACAAATCAACATACAGACATAGTAGAATGGATTCAGTTAGCTCTTTATCATCTCTTATATCCCTGTTAGTTCCCAGTCTAACACTATATATTCTGAGAGCCTAATATCTAGTTCTTGAGTAAACACACATATAATAAAGATTTTATGTGAAGGTGTTACAATGAATTAGGCAAAAGTGCATTTCAGACTTTTTCCATCTCTTTCTAAAGTGTACAGTATAACAGCAAGGCACCAGCTGTGTGACTCTGGGACATTTATTACTACTTGAATTTTCAAGCTGTTCATACATTTTCCTCAGGCAGTACCTGCCTCATCTGTTATTCTGAGGATAAGATGGGAAAAAACACAGGTGCTTAATAGAATTTCTAGTTTCATATTCAAGAAATATTAGCAATTGTTATTTGCTCTTTTTGTAAACTCATCATTACCTTTCAGAAATGTGCTTCTCAGGGTTGCATCATGCTTATTTGTCAGAATCATTGGGACACTCTACTAAGAATTTTCAATCTAAACAGTAGCATTTGTTTCTGTAGAAGATACTATCCTACTCTGATTGGAAGCAGTTTTCATGACAAATTAGGGTTGGAAGAGACAGGAAGGCATTATACAGATTATCTGCCATGCATCTTTCCTCACAATGTTTGTGTATGTCGGTGTTGGCAATGAAGAAGCAAAAGAAGGACCTAGGGCCTTGTTAGTTATCCTAAAATACTCCTTTCATCATTCACCTACCTCTTAAAATAGCCCTGAATGACTTTCTGTTGCTTACAGGACAGGGAGCAAAGCCAGCATCAGAGAGTGAAGGCTGCTCTACACTCAGGGCTTTCTTCTCCATCTCTCACCAAATGAGTCCCAGTCCTGGCTGCCCCAGTAGGACCGGTTTGCTCTCCTTTCCACTGCATGACCCTTCTCACCTCTGCACTTCCATTCATGCCTTTCTCCTTGGCCGGTGAGACCCTTCTATTTCTGAATGTATTAGGTCTGTGGCTCTTAAGTTTGCTTTTGTCAACATTCGGTATGCTTGAAAAGAAGGGGTACTCTATGATGTTAGTATAAAAGAATTGATTGTTGAAGGGTGGTTATAGGGCTTAGCCACCTCAGAGCATGAAGCTAATGACTGCTGTTTTCCTGTTGATAAACATGTGATCTCTGCAATAAGCTTACAGGTAAGTGGTAGGTATAACCCCGAACTTCTTTCTGTTTGGTCATGTTTCCTGATTCAGAACCCCATCTATACTTTAATTAATGAAAAGTTCTTGTGGTGTGGTAGATTATTGGTTAAGGTTCCTGCTTTCTAGTGTGGTTGCATTTCCACTTTGCTGTGTGTCATTCTAAGTTAGTGGGAGAGCATAGACCAGAAGTTGCTAGATAGTTTTCATCTTAATGGAAGTCATTCCATCCTTGTATTTAATTGCAACTCTTAGTATTCTTCTAGCCCTCTTTTGAGTCCATTAGACCCTCTCTCTTCTATATTTGCAATCCCATTCTGTTTGCTGGATCTTCCCCTACAACATGCTTATGCCACATTGAAAAGAAAAAGGCAAGTCATTTCCTTTGTCTCCCTTTAGCCCTCTTCTTTATAAAAGTGGTTCATAAGCCATTCTAAGTCTAATGTGTGGATGCCTCAATTTGTAGGGGACACCATGGAGGGGTGGTTAGATCTCTGTGGGTTCCTGTCTTAGTCTGTTTGGACTACTACACCAAAAATTCCATAGACTGGATGGCTATATACAGCAGAAGTTTATTTCTTATAGTTCTGGAGGCTGGAGAGTTCAAGGTTAAGGCACAGGCAGATTCCATGACTGGTGAGAACTTGCTTTTTGATTAAAGGAAGGCTGTCTCTTGCTTTGTCCTAACATGGCAGAAGGAGTGAGGTATCAGTCTGGAGTCTCTTTTATAAGGGCACTGATACCATCCATCAGGGCTCCACCCTTATGACCTAATCATCTCCCAAAGGCCCCGCCTTCTAATACCATCACATTAGGGATTAAATTTCAACATACGAATTTGGGGGAGACAAAAATATTTAGCTTCAAGCAATCCCCCTTCAGATCAAGATCTTTATTTTCTAGCTTCCAGAAGAGTATTGGCTGCTACAGCTACAGGTGAGTTCTTCTCCTGCAGAAGAAAGCTACCTGGCTCAAGGTTAACCCTCAACCTCCTAGCCCTACTAACCAGACCTCAGAAGCAGCTCATATCCAATAACCCAGGCATATCAGGATGCACATGTCTGGCCTCCTTGCCTCAAACTGGACAACTCTAAAGAGCTATACCAGCTCTGTGACATCCCTGTTGCACCCACATTATAGTTAAACTTTGCCCTTGCCCCAAACCCTTTGGTCATTGCTTTAATAAATCCTCACCAATAAATCCTACACAAAAATCTCAGAAGCTCAGAGTCTGACTCTCAGAGATTTCATCCTACTACACCTGACAACATTGGTTCCTTCTAGAAAAACGAACTTCCCCTTTCTTATTTTCTGCTGATAGTTATTAAGTACGAGAGCCATACCTTATCAACTTCCCGCAACACAAGTTATGGATCTGTCTCCCCGTGTTGTGATGAAGTTCTAATTATGTTCCATTTCACAAATCACTACCAACCACCATTTCCAAAAATGTGCATTCACACCCTGTCTTGTGTAACGTTGTGTTTTTAATCACAGTGTACCATATTGCATTATAATTACTGACATTCTCGTAGCCTTTACTTCACTGTGTATTTGTGGCATTATCTTGGCATTTCCAGCTCCTAGTATGGTACCTGGCATGTGGCAGGTAGCTAATGAAAGTTTGTTGAATGAGTGAATGAGTGAATGCAATGGCAGAGTGGGGCTGAGAGGAGGAGATAATTTAGGTACTAGTTTGGCAAAACTTCTTTACCGTGGGGATGTGAGCAAGAGGGGAGCCATCTGGCAGGGAGGCACTTGTATGATAGTCAGGTAGAGATTCCTAGAAGGATCAAAGAAATATGAGAATAAAACCTGTTAAAGAGAGGTGGAACTGAAACATACGGATGTGAGAGACTTTTATGGAGAGACTTCTACGTATTAGTCTCTTTCTCCTGTGGTTGCCTGGCACTTACATGCAAGAGTGCCTCTTCTTGGGGAGCATTTGCTCTCATAGGCTTAATTGCTGTAACTGAGGACCACCAGCTCTATCTTTCAAGTTTATTAGGATCTTTCCATACCCATACCTCCAACTGCTTATTGGATATCTCCTCTTGAATCTATTCAAAATATTTTGATTGAGTACCTTCTCTGTACCAGGAATTTTTTCAAGTGGTAAGAATAGTGATCAAAACAGTCTAATTTTTTTTCATTACTTTTCCATGCCATAGAGTGATACAGGTAATATACCCTGTTTAACACATAAATACATGCATAATATAATTTCAGGTAGTGATTGGTACTAAGAAGAAAAGTTAAGGATGATGAAACGGTGCAGAAAAGGCAGGGTGATCGTTTAGGTTGGATCACCGGGGAAGACCTCCCGAGGACTCAGCTCAGTGCAGGAGGAGCTGTGCGGATTGCTGGCAGCAGACTGTTTCAGGCGGAAGGGAGAGCACTCCCAGAGCCCCTGTTTGAGGAGGGCAAGGAGGACCCACTGGGGGCAGGAGCTGGACACAGAGGCAGGAGGAGTGCGCGCAAGATCTCGTAGGCCATGCCAAGGACTGGATTGTATTCTGTGTGTGAGGGGGTGGGAAGTCTTGGAGCGTGTTGAGCCAAGTAATGACACAATCTGACAAGTGTAAAAGGATCAGACTTGCCGCTACATTGAAAATCCATTGTAAAGGGACAAGGGAGAAAGCAAGGGGGCCAATTAGGGGACGGTTGCAATAATCCCCGTGAGAGATGAGGGTAGCTTGGACTAGGATTAGAGGAAATTGTGAGAAGTGGTCAGTTCACGTTCTGGATGTATTTTGAAGTTAGAGACAATAGGATTTTCTAATGGACTGAGAATGCTTCCTGGGTTTTGGCCTTGAATATCCGGTAATAACCTCAAAGTCAATATATCCTAAACGGTTGCATCCCGCACGACACAGGCGGTGGGGGATCAGGAAGGGTGGGACAAGGTGAGTAAACACAGCGACCAAAACTAAGTTCCAAGCGGGGCCCAGGGGCTCCAGCCTCATGGACTGAAAGAGCCCCGAATCGGGTCACCGCGTAGCTTTTATTGGTGAGTGCATACACACACACACACACACACACACACACACACACACACGTGTAAAGCATGTATGGGGAACTAAAGTGTAAGGTGTGTATGGGGAACTAAAACCTTCCTCTTTCCAAATCTGAGATTATCACACTTTAGGGCTGTTCCCAAAAGTCCCCATTGTGTTCCAGGACATATTGTGCCTTTACACATACATATATATACCCAAGGCAAGGTGTCATTGTTATCGTATAAACACACACTAAGGGAGGGAATGGCTGAGCTCATCCCAGCAGATCTCAGGCGGAGCTATAGTGGGACACAAGGCAGCCAGGGGGCAAGAGATCAACCTCAGAGGCTGAGGGGCTGTGCCTCCCCTCTGTAGAGCCCAAGCTCTCTGCTGTTGGCCCCTGTGTGACTGTGCCTGTCTCGGGTTGTTCCTCCCTTGAGGAATCTCACCGGTCATTGACTAACCAGCCATCTCTGGGGCCACACAGGGTGACGTGAGGTATTCTATGCCCCCGTGGCCTCCACGCTCTGCTCCTGCCTTAGGATGTCATGGAGAATGCATGGGGGGTACAGACGTTTGGCAGCTATAAGGCAACAGTAAACTAGCCTCCTCCTATTCTCTTCAGATCCCACTTCGCCTCTGGTAGTTCAGCGAATGGCGTCGTCATCATCTGCTCAGTGTCCCCTGTCAGAGGCCGATATCGCTCCCTTAGTTTTGCTATTTTCCCCCCTTTTGGGGACTACCCAAACTTTATATGTCCTACCACTTTTATTACCTTATTGATCCCAAAGGCATTTGCTTCTAGTCACCCACTGTCATGTTTCAGGCCACGTAACTGTCTTGACTGGTTTATGGCTATACAGGTCAGACAGTTAATTTCCTTAACTCATCCCAGAAAAAGCGCTGCACGCCTCACTGCTGAGTATCACCGCGGTCACCTCTGAAGCACTCCCCTTGGGAAGCTGTGCAGTGACGCCGGGCCTAGTCCAGCCTTCAGAGCCATTTTGGAACTCTTTCTCTAGAATGGCCATCAGAGAAGATGTGCCCCCAAACCTGACAATTACGTTGCGAACCTGGCAGCACTGTAGGGACAGCTCAGTGAGGTGTCCTAACCCACTGGCCGTTTGCGTCTTACTAATCACCCCCAGAATAACCTTGTCAGGGTGAAACCTTTAGTGCCGTCTAAACCCTTGGTGAGTTGGCAGCAGCTTGCCTGCCTTCTCTGGCTGAATTCTCGGAGCCCCAGTAGTCACTTGCATCTCACCCTGGACCATGTTCTCTTTGCATGTGCTGTTTCCTCTGCTTCACACGCCCTCTTTGAATTCCTTCCTGGGAATACACAGGATTCATGCCTCAGGTCTCAGTGTAGTCATGCTTACAGTTTGGGAAGCCTTCCCTGGTTCATTTTTAGAATAAACGGCATCATGTAAGACAAATTATGCCCTTATGTTCTAAACATTAAATAGTATTGATTTTTTTAAAAAGTACCAAATGGCTACTTTTGGTATATGTTGTTTATTTCCCCTCAATCTGAGCTTACAGTTTCACTCATTTGTAGTGGAGTTCATTGCCTATTTGGATCTTACTAATGAGGTTTAATCGTTGCCAAAATATAGTCCTCGGAGTGGCTACCATGAACACAGTTTTCATCCTGGGTTTTAGCAGAGAATTATTTTAAAGAACTATTTTGGAACTGATATCTTTTTTTTCTTTTCTGCATGCATAGAGACCGTCTAAGGGCACCTTGCTCACCTATCCTTACTAACTCCGAGTTTAGATGCCATACCTTCCCTTTCTTGGCACACAGGTAGGTTGTAAGAAAAACCTAGTGAGGTGACAGGAGCACAGAGTTGGTCTCTCCACACACAGTAAATAATAGAGTGGACCTGTGGACCCCAAGGAAGGAAAGCGAATTACTCACAATTTAACTGGATTAAAAGATAGCAAAAAAAATTTTTTCTATATGGTGCAAAAATTTAAAACACCTAATCTCTTGCTTTGAAAACAGTATTTGAAGACAGTGAAGAAAAAATAAATGTGACCCAAGGGAAGAAACTGTATAATTCACCAAGTAGAAATATTTTCCTTATAGACTATAAATACCAATTTTAAAAATGCATGTGAGTTAGCAAAGCAGGTCACATTCATCAGGGGTGAAAATATTTATATGAAGTACACAAGGGATTTGAACTTTTAAATGTATACTTTGGAATGTGATTGCAATGACATCACAAAATATTTGAAAGTATATCTGAAACTATGATTATAGAGTTTTGAAATTTGAAATGCAAAGAATAGCAAAATATATCATGTTAATATTGGAAATTTCTTTCAGAAATAGTATATATTTTATTTGTAAGATGCAAGAAAGTGAAATAATTTTAAGGTACTTCAAATTATATAAAATAATATGGGTACCCTGCTTCCAAGATTTTTCTGGAGACTATCAGTTATAGAAATCTTGGGCAAAAAAATAAAAAAGTCATTTAATGAAGCCATAATACAGCTCTTTTTTTTTTCTGTATCTGAACTATAGGGTTTTTCTCTTTTTATTTAAATAGTGATATCTATCAAGCCATCCAACAAATATTTATTGAATATCTCCTACAATGTTCCAAGTACAAGGATTCACTGGTTAACAAAAGCTAAAGTCCCTGCTTTCATGGAGGTGACTCTGAAGGAGAGAGACAATCAGCAAGTAACGAGACAGTGTATGGCACGTTCCATGATGATGAATGCAGCGGGGACAGCAAGCAGGAGAGGGGGGATGGGTACTAAAGAAGAGGGCACGCGCGGCCATTTATCATTCTGTTGCCAGGCAATGCCTCAGTCAACAGGATCATAATTAAGAGGAAATGAAAGGAAAGTGAAGAAAAAAGCAAAGCACATTTGGTGGGAAACGTGCTCCAGGAAAAGCAAAAGCACATGCAAAGAGCTCGAAGGAGGTGTGCTTCAGGGAGAGGCTGGAGGGGGTGAGTGAGAACCGGCAAGGAATGAGCTTCCGGATCCGCAGTGATCCCAGCCGGCCTGGGAGGCCAGTGTACAGACCTGCACGTTCGTTCTGAAAAACACTGGAATCTGTTAAACGGTGGAAAGCGGTGGCACAAATATACTATTTTAAAAATAGGACTGTGGCTGTTTGTTGAAAAACAAAGGAGGAAATGAGGAGACCATTTAAAAGACTAATTTTATAATCTAGGCAAGAGAGGGGGATGGCTTGGACCCTGATGGTAAGAGGGTTTAAATGAAGCTGGTCCAGCCCACGGCCCGCAGGCCACATGCGGCCCAGGCCGGCTTTGAATGCAGCCCAACACAAATTGGTAAACTTTCTTAAAACATTATGAGAATTTTTTCTTTTTTTCTTTTTTTTTTTTTTTTTTAGCTCATCAGCTGTTGTTAGTGTTGGTGTATTTTATGTGTGGCCCAAGACAGTTCTTCCAGTGTGGCCCAGGAAACCCAAACGATTGGACACCTCTGGTCTAAATAGAAAGCCATGGCCATATTTCAGACATATTTTGAAGGTAGCTTTCAAATATTTTCCTGGTGTTTTGGATATAAAATGTGAGTGCAAGAATGCTTCACTCATATGCGGAATATAAAACTGAAAGCAAAGAAAAAAGAAATGAACAAACAAATAGCCCATGGACACAATCAATAGTTTAATGTTTATTTGGGGACGAGTGGGTTAGGGAGGGGAGAAAAGGGAGGGGGTGGTAGAGGAGGGGGGGGAAACTAAATATAAGGTGATGGAAAGAGAAGTCACATTAGGTGGTGACCTTATTATACATCAAGTTGACAATGCACTGTAGAATTGTATGCCTGAAACCTATGTAATCCTTGCTAACAGATGTCACCCCAATAGGTCTAACAATAAAAATGAATTAAAAAAAAAAGAATAAGGAGTTACTTAAAATTTTTACCTTTATGCTTTAGTTTACACATTTCTTTTTAATGTTGAGAATATAATTTTAAATGCTTCTTCAAGTATGAAGCCAAGTGCTTGTAAATTTTACTAGTTTTTAATATTTTAGCTTGTGGGTCAATGATTTGTTTTCATCTGTCACTCCAGGATGCCGGGAACCACCTGCAGCTGATATAATTTTCCAATTTAGAGTTATAATTTTCATTACAATACTAAATTATAGTCCTTTATCATCTTTCAGAATCTACAGAGAAAAACCAGAAAGGCTATTCTAGTCTGCAGTGACATTGAATATCCATTTTCTTCTTCATTAGATCTCTGATTTGGTTCAAGGGGGAAATGTGCTCAGATAAAAATTCTCACTTCTTTTGCCTCCCTGCCACTAGCTGTGGCCATGTGACTCAGTTCAGACAAGTAAAATGTAAGAGGCAAGCACAGGCACACAGATTTGCTGAAAGATTTTTTTAAGAGACAGAGATGATATGATGCTTTACCTTATTGCCTTTTCCTCATCTTTGACTTAAGTCATCTTAAAAACTCAATTCAGTGTTGCACATCTTGGAGATCTGGCTGTTTTGGAAAATACCTTATCATACTTTCATACTTCTGATTTTTAAATAAGAGAAATTAGCATAAGGAACAACCAAGTACTTTTCTAGATACTTCACTGTTAAGCGTTGGGAAAAGGTCAGTCAGAAGGGAACATGATATTAAAAATAGTGATCATTTCATTAGCAAATGCTTGACTTTCTGTTCATTTCTTTGCAACATTCTGGCATGTAGTATTGGAGAGCCATAATTTATCTTGCTCACTTTTCTGCAGTGTCAAGTAGAGTTACTATTGTCTCCTGTTCTGTCCCTTAATCATTATGTAGCCTTGGACCAACAGTCTCAGTGTCCTCATTTGCAAAATAACGTTAATAGTTATTTGCTCATTAGTTTGTTGTGAGGATTGAACGACATAACATAGGTAAATTGTATAAATCCCCCTATGTTTGGTACATGGTAAGGGCCTATTACATGTTAACTACTATTATTGTTGTTATTTCCATTGATATTCAGAAACCTACGTTATTTGAGTAACACAGTGAAAAGTTTTGCAGATAAAGTTTAAGTGGAACACATGGTTCCTAAAGCAGGAAGAAAATGCCACAGAGCAGGCAGAGGGACCACAGATCTGGTAAAGCTGCACCATGGGTGGCTGCCAAGACAGAAAGGACCTCCCACAGGGGAGAGCGTGTAGATAGCCAAGTGCTGTTCTTTAACCTTTTTCTTCTCATTACTTTAATGTCACTGGGAAAAGCATCTTAATGCTAACAAACATCTTCATAATTTATTATACTTTTGTTGTGTCTTTTTTCCCATCTGACAATGTCTAAACCTTATGTATACTATGCCTTATTGAATTCCTTGAACGTATTGTCTCCGTTTGAAAAGCTTTTCATCTGTTCTACTGTAATCTGAGTTGAGCAATCTCACATGCTTGTCTGTAGAACAGGATTTAAGCACTCATTAGAAATATTAAATCCAGAGGCAAGCACAGGTGCACAACTTCTGGCTTCAATTTCATTTGCATAATAGTAGCTGGGTAATTGAAGCTGTCAGTGGTTACCTGGCTAAACACAAAAGATAAAAACACTGTTTTCAAGCATGTTTCCTTAAATCTGCCTACCATTTGCTCTTTACAAAGTTGAATGAATGTTGTTAACATTTATTAGTATGCACAGGTGTGGAATTCTAGGATTCCTATTTATAAATTCTTTCACTGGAATGTCCCAGTCTCCTCTTTAAACTTTATGCTTGATTCCTCTAACTAGAAAGGAAGTTTTTGCCACTAAATACATTTTTTCCTTTCAGGGTGGGTACCTTTTGCAATTTTAATTATAGAAGAGCTTTAACTGTTGGCAAAACAAAGCTACTGGGTTTCCTGCCTTAGGGAAACTTTAAAAGAGGATTGGAAAAGATTCCATGGACTAAATGTGTAAGATTTAGTCATTTCTAACAGACTTTCAATATTTGAAATAAAAAAATATTTCAAAAAGCCTTCTATTAATAACAATTTAGCAATATATACCAGAAGCTTTTTCATGCACATCATATGCACACATACTCCCAGGATGTTCATTATGCAGTTATTTATAACAAAATACCTGGGAAGTTTTCTACAGTGAAGTGTAGAATCGACATACAATTGACTACTAAGTGGTCTTTTAAAGTGCTTTGTGACCTGTGAATGTGTTTGTGATTCTTAAGTAGGAACTAAAAACAGATATGCTGCATAGTATTATATAGAAATAATGGCAGTATACACAAATACTGATTGATTCACTGCTGTGCTCACAAGTGTTGTGTAGCAAATACTGTGATCACTGGGATAGAATATCATGATTAATTATTGACACCTGCCATGGGTAAAGGAAAGGATATAACAACTTGAATGCTATAGACAATTTAAAATTCTTGCCCCAAACAGTAAAAGTGGTCATTTCTGGGAGGTTGGATTAAAGGGAATTTTCATTGTTTTAAAATTTATTTTTATTGTTAGATTTATTGGGGTGACATCTGTTAGCAAGGATTACATAGGTTTCAGGCATACAGTTCTACAGTGCATTGTCAGCTTGTTGTGTAATAAGTTCACCACCCAGTGTGAGCTCTCTTTCCATCCCCATATATTTAGCTTCCCCTCCCTTCTCTCTCACCCCTTCCCCCTTCTCCCCTCCACTTGTCCCCAAATAAACATTAAGCTATTGATTGTGTCCATGTGTTATTTGTTTGTTTGTTCATTTTTTTCTTTGTTGCTTTCAGTTTTATATTCCTCATATGAGTGAAGTCATACAGTTTTTTTTTATTTTTGTTGATCTCTGATTTTCAAACCTTTGAGAAAATGAATCTGCTAATTTTATAAATTGAAAAACAACAAAATTTATTACCAGAATCTTTCCTTAATCACATAAATTATCACAAATTAAACAGAAAACGCATAAAGAAGTCAACCATAATTTTTCTGTTATACTTGGTTTTAGTAGTTAAATGTATTTGAATACAATGCACAATTAATCTTGATAATTAGAAATAGAAAATTATCCCTTAAGAGTTTGAGGATTTTCTTAGCATTTAAAAAATTTATTTTTGTTCTGTTTATCTACAGAAATAAGCTGATTTAGTGTCAGGTTAAAAGAAAAATTTCCACAGTCAATTTATTGATTTAGTTTGCTTTTATTTAGTGCTTCATGAATCAGGAAGCATCTAGTCTAGAAAACAGAACAGAGTTTTGAAGAGTTGTATGGTGAGAGGGTTTTATAGACTAACGTGAAAAGGAACTAGGAAGTTATATTAGCATTGGCTTATTGGTTAAAGCAGGGTTACTGCTCTGATGTGGAGCAAAGTGAAGTCTTGCTCTGGGTCAGGTAACTTGTGCTGAGCAGGCAACTGTGGAATGGTAGATCTAAACCTTTTCCGGAAGAGCCAAACGTAGAAACTTAGTTACGTTTTGGTTTACTGACATGGAGTTTAGCATGAGTGACTCCATTGCTGGCTAATGTAGTTACTTTAACAGTAGCAATTAGTTGAATATAAAAAGTAAGATTTTTAATTCTGCTGTTTTCTAAAATATAGACGTTTTCCTTTTGTTTCAGAAAGTAAACCACGGGCTTATTTAAAAGCTACTAAAAAAAAAGAGAGATTTGCTTTTACACATTTATAGGACAAAGATATTTTGAGTCACACTGGAAAATTTATGAAACACACTCTCCAACTTACAGAAAATAAATAAGTTTTCTTTTTTTTTTAAGTTTTCTTATTTACTGGAATTTTTTTCATTGAACATGGATTTTTTTAAGGGTAGGAATGATTGAAACCACTGGATGATATAAATAATCAGAGATGAATGTATAAAAATATCAAGAAGTCTTTTTAAAACTCTAGATGTTGCAGGGTTTTTAAAGTTTATTTCTGAGCAATACAAATAATAAGAATTAAAAGAGAACTTTCATCCCACCTGTATGTCAGTCATGAGTGAGATGATATGATGTAACTGCAAGGCAGAGGAAGGGGACTCACGGTTTAGCCAATGTGTGTGTGTGTCTGTTCTATCAAAGAGACTCATATTCAAAATGTAACATATAAAAAATGTAAGAGTGAAACATATCTTCTAATTTCCATTTCTCGGCCTCCACAACTCACATGTTAGGTCGTTCAGTTTTCAGAGTCATGCCTGAGAATGGGAAACCTGAAAGGGGACCCTTCCCCAGGTTTTTTTTTTTTTAGTGGGAAAAATGGTTCAGTTTCAGATGCTGCAGACTGACAAGCTTCATGTCAATCCCTAGCCATGTTTTGGAATATTTAAATAAACAGCTGATTGGTGAATACTTAAGTGCAGGGGAGACAGTAACTACTTAAGTGTAGGGGAGACAGGAACAGGAAGCACAACAAACCCGTTTCCTGTTTCGATACATTTACTAGTTTGGTAGGCATTTATTTATCCTTGAGCTTTAGTGGAGTGTGACGCAACCTTGCAGATAACTTGGGCGATTAGTTAAAAGTGACTTTAGGGTTTGTTAAGATCAATATGTGTCAATGCATGATGTAAGTGCTTACAAGTCCGGAGCATAAATGGTCTCCCCTTGCAGCCTCAGTTACCCTCTGGACAGTGTAGTTCTGAACTGTGGGAACCTCATTTTGTAGGGAGTATTTACAAATCAGGGAGTCAGTCGGAGAAGGGTCAGTCATCCAGCTGATGAGCGCTGTAGAACCATTGTGTATGCTGAAGGGATTAAGGAAGTGGTGATATTCAGAATAATGGAGTAAAGTCTAAAGTGCTCACATAAAAGTTTTCTTCAAATAGTTGAAAATATGCCTGATGGACAGACATAATTGTGAGGGTTAGGAAAACAAAGCCGGAAGCAGGGGCTTAGGAAAACCAAGCTTCCTCCCTGGTAGCTACAGGGAGGAAAATTTCAACTCAGTGTTAGGAACCTTTTTCTAATCATTGGAACTCCTCAATAGTGGGATAAATTGCTCTTAAAAATTCCTTGCATTTGAAAATATGGCAGCAGAATCTGAATTTCTGCCTTTTAAGGATGTCACTAAGGGATTCCTACACTGGGTAGAAACCCTTAGATTCTCTGATTTTATGATTCTATAGTTTTGTTTTACATAAACAAATCTGCATAATTATTTCACCAGTAAGTCTAAATTATGATATACCGGGGTGCCAAAAAAAGGTATCCACATTTTAAGAGATGTTATTTATGTATTACTTTTTGAAGTTGAATTACTGTAGCAATGTGTAGTATGATGTTCACTCAAAAGATGGCATTAATCAAATGAATGCTAGTGTCACCACGTGACAGGCAGGACAGTCAAAGAAAATGATGGAAGCACGGTTGTCGTTTGAGTAGTGCAAGACCATTCTGAAGTGCTTTTGAAATTCAAGAACGTTGTTTGAGTTTTCCCAACATTCTCTTGACTTAGCACCCCTTGACTTCTACCTATGGGGACCTTAAAGGATGTGGGGTACTGTAGAAAACTGGCTACACTGGTGGTACTTTGGGAAGAAACTGAAAGAGCATGTGCAGTGATACAGGTGGACACTTTGGTCAATGTTGCCCAAGCAGTAGTTCGCCGTAATCAGAAGTGTCTGGATGCTGATGGTAACCACTTTGAGCACCTCTTGTAATTGCAGAAGTCAAATGTGACTGGTATTCATCTTTTGTTATCAGTGTATATTGAGTATTAACAATTTTAAAACAGTTTTTTTGTCTTTCTTAAAATGTGTATATGTGTTTTTGGTACCCTCTGTATATGTATCATTTAAAATTTTTAAATTATACCACTCTTGAAATTCATCAGATGACTATTATTTCCTTAGTAAGAACTAATAAAAAGAGTGCTACATATCCACCACTCTTAGATTAAGGTGCTTTAAAATATGCTGTATGAACAGCAGCGTTCCCATTTTTTCATTGTGAATTCCATAGTAGGTTTGCAGTCAGCCTCACAGCTCTAAAGACATCTTTGGATCAAGGACAAGTTTAAAAGAAATATTGGTGGTTTTCCAGGGAAGTATCCTAAATTGGAATTTTTCTACAATTTCACTCACAAAATTTAACTGA
This sequence comes from Lyroderma lyra, assembly GCA_004026885.1. Lineage (NCBI taxonomy): Eukaryota > Metazoa > Chordata > Mammalia > Chiroptera > Megadermatidae > Lyroderma > Lyroderma lyra. The sequence goes on from PVJL010004921.1 coordinate 90,384, forward strand.
AAAACTTTCTACTTACATTTTCTAAAAGAATGAAGCACCTCATGCCATGCAGGGCAAGGAGGCAGAAGGAGGAGAAAAACATGGCCCAGAGCCTTCCTTGTGTTTTCCATGAGAAAGGCAATGCAGGGCAAGGGACACAGCTTAGTTAGAATAATGTCAGCAGGCTCTGGCCAATAGGGGCGATTTCTACTTGTTTCATACCTGGCTCTGGGTGATTTAGGGCAGGAAAAATATTGGCTTGGCCTGTGATAGTTACATAAAGGAGATGGTTGCGAGTATGGAGTTGTGACTGGTTGGAGGGTGTGTGATATAATCTTCATATATCCACGGAAGCTGGATCACAGGGGAGATGGAAACAATTTTGGCTGTTAATTTGGCCCCGTGATTAGTGGGCAACAAGTAGACCAATAGAGAATTTAAGAAAACACTGAACATTTCTCCAAAGTAAAAGCCAGAGATCATTCTTCTAGTCTGTTGTGCTGCTAGGCCACAGTGGTTCTCAACCTTCCTAATGCTGTGACCCTTTAATACAGTGCCTCGTGTTGTGGTGACCCCCATAAAGTTATTGTCGTTGCTACTTCATAACTATAATGTTGCTACTGTTATGAATCGTCATGTAAATATCTGATATGTGTTTTCCGATGGTCTTAGGCGACACCTGTGAGAGGGTCGTTCGACCCCCAAAGAGGTCGCGACCCACAGGTTGAGAACCGCTGTGCTAGGGCATAAGCTTGGGAGTTTAGCTTGACTAATCAGTGCACTTGCAAGAGACTTAGATTTAGGGGAGATCCAGGGTGAGGGGAAAAGGAACATCGGCAATACATCTTTTGATGACCAAAACATCTAGTTGTGGAGCCAGCAGTGGAGAATCTTCCAGAATCTTGTCTTAGTATTTTTATATAAGCTATAGAGTCTGCAAAGGCTGCAGTTTCCTGGCCATGTGCAGACACAACAGTGTTTTTGTCAAAGCCATCAATTCAGTGTGATCAGCATTTTCCGGTAGCTTGTGAGTCTGGATTTCTGACCTTCCTCATCCTTAACCTAATCAGAGTGGATTCTGTTGTTTACCACTAAGAACACTGAGATATAAGGTGCATTTCTAGGAGTCTGCATTTTCTTAAACTTTCTTTTAATATATAGAGAGCACAAAATAAGTCAAGGTGTTTTACTATTTTAATTAAATATAAATATCAATAAAATAATTCTGGTTTGAAACATAAGTAGCTACTGTACCATGAGATAAGATGGAGAGATTGTAAGCAGGTTAAGTAAATAATATGGTACAAGACCATATATGAGTAATTCTAATACCCCAAATTAGGATAGGAAACAAAGTAGGCAAATTAACTTGTAAACTGAAATTGTAACTACAGACTTGCATTACTGTTTTGATGACACAATGAGATTTAGAGGAAAATAGCTCTTTATAATGAGCAACTTAACTAGAAATAAAACAAAGTCTGTTTGCGTGTAACAGAGAGGAAAGACAGAGTTGGTGATCATCAGAATATCCAGCACACCCCTACACATGGATAGCAAGTTAAGAACCTCTGGTTCAAATAAAAAGGATAAAGTGTTCATTTTCTCTGCATGTAGGTTTTTATTTCCATGATGTAAAGTAAATATTGTACTTGAAACTTAGAAATAATGAAGAGCTCTTAATATGGCACAAATAGCCTCAAGTAATTTTTTTCTCATGCAAGTAAGGAACCTTTGTAGTGATTAGCAGGGATGTATCTTGCAAACTCTTTCAACTTTGCCAAATTCTCATATGTTCTTTTGATGGGGATTCTTATTCTTGATAATTATCAGAGCTGCTAACCACAGAGAAACAGATGATTCAATTCTTGCTCTGATCTTTGTGTCCTAGTCAAATTAAAACCTTGTTGCAAAAGAGAAATGAGCTTTCTTTAAGACATTTAGAAATATATATTGTTTTATTCCAAGAAACATAATGGATATATTATGTGATTTAGACATAATATGAACAGAAAATGTTTCATATAACAGGAAAGATCATTATGACAAAAAATATACATTCTAACTTTCCTTAGATATTACAGAAATATAATTTTTCTGTTTATGTGTATTCCATATAAACATGGTTAAGTTTATTTGTTTCTCTGTTTCCATGTTGCTTCATTGTGGTTGGTAGTTCTGATCATTTTAAGAATTAAACATTCCTTCAAAGAAACGGATGGGTTAGTTCAATTAAAGTTATAAATGTGTTAAAGATAGAATGCTCTGTCCGGAAAGTAAACAGCCAAGTCACATGAAAAATATAGAGGAATTTATAGTTGGTTTTTTTCTGGACAACCCTTGATATATGAGTATTCTTTTTCTTAATGTTATATGTTAATTAAGAAAACCTTGGAATATTTTTGATGTATTATTACATATAACTTCTACAAGCTGACTTGGTACTTACTACACTGTATAGCTTTAATGAAACTCTCTTAATTATTTAATGTTTTGTCTTCCCTTACTGCATTTATAACTTTTTAAGGGAAGGAACTATATATTGCCACATTTCTTTTTCTAGTTCCCATCAGACTGTTGGATGCAGTAGATAATTCATATAATAATTCATTCAGTTTACAGACATTTATTGAAGCATTCTGCCATTCCTTGGGTATACAGAGTTAAGTAAAATGGATAAGGTTCTTGGTCTCACTAGATTCACCCCAGTGAGCATAATAAACATTTAACAGTTAAACACAGAACTAAATGTTACAAGTGCTCTAAAGCAAAAGACAAGGAATCTGTGTGGATCCATGGGAACTCTAAAATAATGTGGCAGGATTCCACATAGCTTACTTAGTATCGTGGTACTAGATCACTAGGAGACACTGACCGGGGCTGTCTAAGGGAATTAAGGACAGAAGGTGCATTCATAAGAAAAATGAGAAAAAGCCATAGTTAAACATGAGTGAGGCTCTCAAAATATCCATCTACATAATTAATTATGGAAACTCTACAAGATATAAGAAGTCCAGACTGTATGGCCCCAATGTGTTTTTGTCTTATCCCCATGCGGCTCTCTGTGTGAGTTTGTGTGAATTAGGACGCTAATCAGGATATGAGGATTTGCTTCACGTATTCTCTACCTAGTAGTATTACTGTCTTATGTAACATGAATTTAGTTTTAATCTGCTGTATTTTCAAGTACTGTAGTTATCTTTCACGGAAATTGTGCAATGATACACTGTGTGACCTAAATTAGAATGGACGTCAGGAAGGGCTCTCTGAGTGTGACATTTAAGCTGATATATTATAGATAAGCAGGAATTAGAGAGACAAAAACAATCCCAGGTGGTATTTTCAGCAAAGGAAACATTTTGTAGGGAGACCTGGGTAGGAAAAATCATCGGGTTTCAAGAAATATATGTGGCCAGTGTGGTCAGAGAGCCATGAGAGGAGAGTGGCAAGAAAAACCTTGCAAAGCCATTCAGGACAGGTTTGAGATTTTTTATATTTTATTCAAAGTTCTACAGGAAACAAAGGGGTTTAATTAAGCAATCAATACACACACACACATTTTTAGGGTACTCTGACTTCCATGAGGAAATCAGAGAATAAAATTGGAAACCCCAGCTAAGAGGCTATTGTTGTAATTAACATAAATGATGATGATGGTTTTTTAGGATAATGGGAAACAAAGTAGAGAAAACGGAATGGATTCTAGACATATAGAGGGAGACTTAGCAGGACTTGGCGAAGACTGAGAGAGATGATTACATGAGTTAAACTATTGAAATGTTTACATCATTTTCAAAAACATATTAAATGTATTTTTCTGTATCCTTGTTACATATATGTTAATAGATGTTCTGTGAAATGACAAAAAGTGATACTGTGGTCAAATAAATTTTGGAATTACTGATTTTAGGCAGTTAAAGGGGTTTCTTCACTGTAAGTCTTTTCAGTGCCTTTAATATGCTAATAATTAAGCCGGCGTCTATGACATTGCATTCCCAAAGAGAGGGAGAAAAGATGCCGGTTTAATTGTGAACCCGGTCCATTTAATTTCTGTGTGTAAAAGCTGTTCAGCAGGGTGGCAATGGAAACTCTTATTTTTCATGAAATTCTTCTAGGTGTGGTCTTTTACTGGATATACTTTGTGATTTGCACCTGAAAGGAGTAAATAAACTCTAGTAGAAATGCATTCAGTTGTTCATATTAAACGCTGTATTTTAATGAATTCTTTTAGTTGATTGAAAGAGTATTTGTGTTGTAGGAATTGAGAGGTTGAGAGGAGAAGGTATTTTGGAAAAAACATTGAAAGCAGAGTATAATTTTTGATAAGTTTATTAAACAAAAAAATTTGTAAGTTATCAAATGCACTTTTTCATTGCTGCAAAGTAAAAAAAAAATGCAAAATTATTTATACTAATTATGCTTTGTCAATTTTTTTCTTTGTTCAAACTCCTTAAACTTTACCAGTTTATTAAATAACATTTATTTTTGTATTATGCAGAGCTTAACTGTCTACAAAATGCCATTATAATTTTAATACTATAAAATTATTATATATGATTGTAGAGTAAAAAGGTATAGCTACTTTAAGTTTCACAAAATATAGTCTTAATTGGCCCATCACACTAGATTTCATTTATCTATTCAACAATTATTTATTGAGCTCACCCTGTGTTATACCTAGTAAACATTTAGCAATATTTATATTTATTGATTGATATTAACTGCAGGTTATTTCCTTATATTTTAAATGAATCAGCTGAATCCTGAGTCACCATATCCAATTTTTTGTTTTCTACATTTAAATACACATTTATCTACATATGTTTGGCTGATCTGAGATACATAAATTCTACTTTTTTGGTAGCCAATTTAATACTCAAATGTCTTTAGGTTTTTTGATTAGGTAATAAAATAGTCTTGTTTAAGTGGATTAAAAAATAGTTTCTGCTTTATTATTTATTATTATTATTAATTAGTCTTATTAAAAATGATGTTAGCTTGACCCTGATTCCTCTTCTTTTAATCCCTGCAGTTTTTATCCTCATATTAGCATTACTCCTAACTTAATTGCCCATATGATTCATGGTAAAGTAATATATATAACATAATATTTTTTAAATATTTAAAAGTGTCACTCAATGCAAACAATACACATGCACTTCTAAATATGAAATATGAAGGACAAAAATTACCTCTCCATATATACTTAATTATGTTATAATCACATAAGGAGAGCTTCTTAGTTTCGTTTTTTTTCTTTCTGTAAGTGGTAGGCTTTACAAACTTAGAAGAAAGCTGATAAAGAAACTAAATATATATACACACACACATATAACACACACACACACACACACACATAATTACACAGTTAATGCTGGATAAGTGACATGGGCCATGCTGCTGGTAGCTCTGTTAACTGTGTGAAACATTTGTGCCAATATTTGGTCAGGTGCGGACTTCCAGTGTAAGCCAAAACTCTGATAACCATGGAAACTGTTCAACTGAAGTGTGTGAGCATTAATAATATATTTTTTAAATCATGACATTTCAAATATCATATAGTGAGTGTAGTTTTTAGAATTAGTTGTTCATTTTATTAAACAATAAAATATGCGGTAGTAAGGGCCTTACAAAGTCATTTCCTATACATTAGATTATGTAAGTAGCAATCAAATTTTTATAGATTTCTCAGCTGACAACATGCCAACAATGTCAAAATGACTAACAGTCTAAGCTTTAAAAAAAAAAAAAATGACTTCCTAATCCAATTATTTCTTGTAAAGAATAGCACATTTTTAAAGTATCTTTAATTTAAAAGTAAAATACATGATAGGAAGATAGGGTATACATAAATGAAAAATATATATATTCTTATAACATATACATTATTACTTATCATTCATATATTCTAAGTCCAGATGTCAACTAACTATACTATAAATAACATCTTGTGTTAATTTTTTTCTTGGAAAGGGTTTTAGTTTTATACATGGAAATTTATGTGTACAATTCCTTCGATATTAAGCCTACTATTTCTTCACATTACTAATACTTGAATTTCTGTGTGTAAAAGCTTTTAATGTAAGCAGAATATCTACTAATGTTTTTAAAGGAGGTGAAATAATTAAGATAAAAACAATGACATTCTGTGCCTTTCACAAAAGTATTTAGATGCTAATCGTCACTCAAACAATAGACTCCATAGTTTGTTTTCTTAATTAAGGCAACATAACAAATGCTGCTTGGGACATCAATGAAAGGTTGTATTAAAATATTGCTGGGGAAAATTGGAAAATATGGTGCTCGTTAACTCAGATTACCACACTTGATAGCTTTTATAATTGGGAAAATATATATAGGTTCTGCTTTTGCTGAAGTAGACAGTGCCCTCAAATGGGAACGAAAAGAAAAATATCTTTTCCCTGGTTGTGACCTGTTAAATATTTTCATAGCACATATATAATTGTGCCACCAACTCTGAGCCAGCCAGGTGAAATTCTCAACCAGAATAGCATGGGCCATAATGCTTTTTATTGGAAATGAGTGGTTTATTTTATTATCTAGACTTTAAAGTCTCCTAATATGTCTTTTAAGTATTTGTATGGTCCAGAATATGAGAAAGGAAACTCCAGAGAGGAAAAGAATTATAGAAAAAGGGAAATATTTTCCTAACGCGAATGCTTTAAATATAAAGATTTAAATATATTTTGAACAAGAATTTATTACTAAAGCCAGTAGTTTTATTTTTAGAGTATATGTGAATGGATAGCTAGTTCTGAATGACAGACAATTTTGTGAAATGAAGATAAAATAGAATGTGGCTTTCTGTTTATAGCACGTGAAAATCATTTATTTTGAGCATAAAGATAAAGGTTTATAATATTTTTTCCCATAGGAAATAAATTTAATTCCACATCTTCTACATAAAAATGTATTCTAGTTACCTGTTTCTACAAATCATACCACACCTTTAAATACATGTTTTGCTTTGCTCACAGTTTGATGGGTCTAGACTTCAGGAAGGGGTTGTCTGGGCAGCTGGTCTCAGTGGGTGTCGTCGGAGGGGGCTGGAGCGGAAGGGTCCGCTTCCAAGATGGCTTCCTCACTCGTCCATTGCTTCTGTCTCTATCCCTCTCCTCCTTTCCCAGTGGCGGTTTCTCCATAGGGCTTTGGGTTTTCCCAGCGTGGTCTCAGTATAGCTGTTTTTGTACAGGGCATCCGGCTTCTAGGACATTGCATTCCAAAGGGGAGGGAGAAAAGATGCCAGTTTAATTATGAACATGGTCCAGAACTGGCATTGTGTTATTTCCCTCTGTTCTATTGTTCAAATTAATCTAATTCAAGGAGGTAGAGAAAGAGAAGAGTACTCCTCTTGCTGGGAGGGATGGCCTGGGAGCAGGACATGAGAGCATAGAGGATGGGAGATGTTATTGCTGCCATTTGGGGAAATACAATCTAGCACAATTTTCAATTAAACATTTTAAAAAACAGTGGTCTAAATGGAAGTTTATGATTAGCCTGTTTGGGATGCCTACATAATATCCTTGATCTGAGCATAAGGAGGGATAGGTGAAGATAAAAAAGACTCAAATTTTAAATGTCAAAGTATATGAACCAAAACTTAACTACACCGCTTTCTCTGTTTTCTCTGTTTTGAGTTTCCATCAAATGATGGTAATTATAATGATAACAAAAGAGTTTTATTTACTGAGCACCCTTTGTGCTAAGGGCATCCTTTCACTAATTATCTTAAGCCCACAACAATCCTATTGATTATATACTATTGTTATTAATGCTATTTTTTCATTCTGGGTTTCTTCTGGGCTGCCAATACTTGCTCAAAGGCAGCAATCAGACATTTTCATCAATGTTGCATTTGTCTAATGTGCTTTACTTACTTCTTTTATATTTGGATGTGACATTAATCAGAATGAGTTCACCTTGTATGTAGTTCACCTTTATCTTATAGACACACAGGTAGTAAGAAAAAAAGTTGGATCCTCCTTATTATTAAATTTAAGGAAGTTAACAGACCATAGGCAGAATTAGAAAAAAATGCATTTGATAAGGGAAGAACAACCTAAAAGGAACATAGGTTTGAATAAAAGTAACGCACAATGCTTTAGGAGGAAAAGAGGAGTAAAACAAGAAAAAGGTTAAAACTTACACAGAATGAAGAGTTTAAAAGGATTTGAAAGTAATAGAAGATAGATAAAGACAATAGAAAAGGATAAAGGGCATAGATAGCACGTGCACACACGCAGACACGTACACACACACACACACACACACACACAATATTTGTCTCCAGAAAAGGAAAAAACCAAAGCAACAAAGTAAAATTAAACCTACCATTATTCTTTAAGGAAACACTGAAATGAAAAGATTTGAAATTACATATTAGAAGGGCATGCGACTTTTCAGGGGAAAAAGCACAGACTAGCCAACGGTAAGACATATAGTCCAGAAGAATGGAATTTAAGGGAAAAGGGAAATAAAGCCTCTGGGAACATAGGCAAAAGGCCAAGGCTTATTAAAAAAAAAAAAAAAAAAAAAGAAAGACACTCTCACTCTCATTGCCATCAAATTTTTTGATGTTTTATGCCAGCAAATAATAGAGTAACATTTAAGAGACACAAAGAAAAGAAAATATTATATGACCCAAGAATTTTATATCCAGCCAAACTAAGCTTTTTGAACAAAGGCTGCAAACACACTATCAAGGGCATAAAAGAACTCAGGGACTATTGTTCCAGTGAGACTTCCTGAGGCATGAACCAGAGGATACACATCAGACCATCAAAATGACCAGGAAGACATTAAACCGAAGGACTGGTAAATACTAAATATACATTTATTTGTAAAATAAGACTAAATGGGATATGAAAGAAAGAGTATAGTATAGTATAAAATTGTTATATGCACTGACAGTATATAGTAACTATCACCAATTAAAAAAGGTACATGAAAAATAGAATCAATTTACTGAGAGTAAACGGCATCTTGTTTCAAGTCAGGTGTTTCGAGAAAAGAGTGAGTAAAAATTACTACTACTTAATTTCATTATTTTTTGTAGTAGGAACAATGAACATTAGCTAAAAGGGAGAGAACAAGAGTGTCTTATAAAGGTATTCATATAAAGGTAATCATTCAATCAAAATACAAGCCTTTCCTAACGCCAGAAATTATATAGAGGAAAGAAGGTAACAAATAGTGAAGATGTAAATTCATACTGAAAAACTGTGTGTGTGTGTGTGTGTGTGTGTGTGTGTGTATGTGTGTATAAAATGCACTATGATTCAATATGACATATAAAGCATTATGACAAAAGCTAAGGCCAAATGTATTAATCACATCGGTATATATAAATAAACAATTCAGTCATAAAAACAAAATATTCTGTATTTCATACAAAGACATCAAAATTAAAGAAATATAGAAATGTAAAAATAAATAAATAAAAGAACACAAGTGTTCTAGACGAACACAAAAGAGTAAGAGGTACAATTTTGATATCTAACAAATTAGTATTCCAATAAAAAGCATTAACAGCATAGACAATGCACAATTATAATTCTTAAAGCTATAATTCACAGTATTATAAATAAGTTATTAATAATTATCTAATTAATTAACCAATAACCCAAATTTAGAAATCAGAAACCACAGTAGAGAATGTGATAAATAGCAGGACCACATTAGTAATAGGAGACTCTAACACATTTCTCTCAATACAAAACAGAGCAAATAGTCAAGTATTTACTAAAGAGAAAGAAGACAATGTAATTAATGAGGTCCATTTTCATGAATATATAGTAAACTCTAAACTCTGATGACAAAGATTTTACCTTTTTAAGTCCACATGAAACATTCTACGAATTTGACTAATATCTTGCCCACACATGTATCCCAAAAAAAAAAAAAAAATCCTCAATAAATTTCAACACCAGAATTACTACAAAAAGCATTAGCAGACCACAATTCAATAAAATGATATTAATAACAACAATAAAAAGATCTTTTGAAGTGGTACTTTAAGAAACATGTTATTAAATAACCCTTGAGTCAAAGGGGAAACAAAATGAAATAGGATTTCTTAAAAATAATAATAGTGAAAATAAAACTATTGATATCTATAGATTACAGTTAAAGCAGTTTTCAGAGAAAAGTATATAGCATTAAATATTTAAAAAAATAAAAATAAAAAATATAAATGAATGAATTAAGGAAGCACCCAATTCAGAAGGTAAAAAAAGGAATATGAAGTACCTCCAAAAGAAAAAGGAAGATACTAGTTTAAAAATTCAGAATAAGTGAGAAAAATGTAGAATTAATAATAAATCCTAATGGCAGTTCTTTGAAGAAAAACAATCAACAAAATAGTTAAACCACTAGCTAACCCAATTATGACAAAAGAGAGAAACTATAAATATGTAAGATGAGCAGTGACTAGTGTGGTATAACTATTAAAATAGGATAGGAGATTTAAAAGAATCAATAGAGACCGCTTTACACAATGCTATGAAAATAAATTTGTAAACAATAGACAAAATAGATAAATTTTCTAGATAACACAACTATCCAAAATTGATCACAATAGAGATTAACTGTCTAAAGAGATCGATTATTACAGACAAATATCGAATAGGTGGTACGCAGTATGATAGGTTTTATGTGTCTAGTCTGGTGATCAGACTCATGAAACACGTGGTTTTAATCTAATACTACATTTAACTAACTTAATAGAAAATTTAGGACTGGAGATAAGGCAAGGGAAGCACCTTCCTCTTTCTGAAAGGTATAGCAGTCATTAAGGCACACAGCGTCTAAGGAGCAGGGTACACGCTTCTTACTGTGATGCTGAGAAGCCGACTCTAGTTTATGCCAGTGTTTTACACGGTTCTATCAAGGCCTGCCTTTGCAGAGAGCAGACTCAGAATTCCTTGTCTACCTGCGGTACTTCCAAGGAAGGCAGTGCTACGCAAATAGATTAGGGGTCCTTCTGCAAGGCAGGCCTGGATTGACACAGGTCTGAGGTTAACTCTTCATTCAGAGTAGTTAAGGAGCTGCACCAAAAAAAAGAGTTCTAGGCACAGGATTTCACCAAACTTTTAAATATCATATAGTCCCAGATGCTGATTAGACTGCTTCAGAGCATTGAAAAAGAAGGGAAACTTGCAAATTTATTTTAGGGAGTGTGTTTAACACTGATTCACAAAACCTACAAAGATTATATTTAAAAAGATATTTACTAACTACCCTTGCTTATGAATATGATAGAAAAATCCAACAAGTGGTTCAATAGAAGGAGTCGGAAAAAATGTAATCCATTATACAAATTGTACTAAGGAGAAAAATCTTGGTCATTTCTATTTTAGTTATTTACTGCTGTCAATCAAACCAGCCCCAAACTCAGTGGTTGATGATAATAATAATCGTTTATTTATTTGCTCATGATTCTACAACTTGGGTAGGTCTGGGTGGCGATAGTTTAATTTACTCCCTGAGGTTTCCGTTGGGGTTGGAAGGTACCAAACGGCTTCTTCAGTTACAGGTCTTCTCTGCTGGCATGGCTGAAGTGACTGGGAGTTGGCCAGACCCCTCTCTCTGTCTCTTCATGTGGACTCTCCATGGAGTTAGCTTGGACTTTCATGTAAATGACAGAAAATGGTTGGACATCTTACATGGTGGGTGGCTTCTGCAAAGTGCAGAAGTGAAAGCTTTCAGGCCTTTTTAATGTTATTCAGTGTCACTTACGCCATATTATATAGGTCAAAGAGAGAAAAAGTGGATTCTGTTTCTTAATAGGAGAAAGAAAGGCTCGCTTACAAAAGAAAAAAATAACACATAACATGGGAAATATTGCTGCAATCATCTTTAGAAACCCAAGCTATGACATTTAGATATTTAAAGTAATCCTGGTAAATGATAATCAGTTTTTGAGTTTTTTTAATGTAGACAATTTAATTACAAAATTCATTTGGTAAAAGCAAGCAAGACTGTCCACAAAAGAATGACAATGAGAGGGGCTAATTTTATCGGATATTATTAAAACACACAAGTTAGTCAAGGTAGTGTGGTACTGATGCATGACCAGACAAAGCAGTGGAACAAAGTAAGAGAGAGAAATAGACTCAAGTGTATATGGAAATTCACTATAAAGAATTATAAAGATATCACCTCAAATCAGCGTAAAAAACAAACATGGACCTTTACTTTTATTTATTATTTATCTATGTTTATTGTTAAATTTATTGGGGTGACATTGGTTAGTAAAACTTATATAGGTTCCAGGTGTACAATTCTTTAGGACATCGTCTATATGTTGCATTAAACGTGGACTTTTAAATAATTGCTGGTGAGATAACTGAAGAGAAAAATGGAAAAAAGTGGAAATTGGATCAATTTATTGCATAATACATGAGGATTAATTCCAAGGACTTAGAGATATAAATGTTAAATTAAAAAACCATTCAAGTTTTAAAAGAAAGCGTACATGAATTCCTCTATAATTTGTAAGTGATTTAAAATCCATAGTCAGTAAGGGCAAGATTTATCATTTTATTATTAAAAAAGAAACATTTTCTTGGTTAAAATGAACTCTAAGCAAAGTAGAATGACAAATGAAAAACATTTACAACTTGTATCACTTCTCCATATCAGAAAAGAGCTAAAATTCTTCACATTTAAAGATAGTATACATAAAAGTGGTGAATAGTACGGTTTTTAAAAATGAGGTATTAACATATAGTTCAAGAAAAAATGCAAAGAATCTAAACATGAAAATATGTTCACTTTTGTTTATAGTAAGATAAATATGAAAGGTATACTGAGTTACAGTTTCTCACCTATTAGATCAGCAAAAATCTAAAAGTTTTACAAAATATTTGTTGATGAGGCTGTGTAGAAACTGACACTCTTAAAAACTGTTGTGATGACTGCAAAATGACTCAATATCATTGAAGGGGAATTTGATAATATTTAACAAATTAAAATATTCCTGTGCTCTTTGACCAAAAATTCTATGTATAGGAATTTATCTGGTAAAAATATGAAATGACCTATGCACAAAGCTGTATAATAAAGCAATATTTATCACAGTAAATAACAGGGAACAATCCAAGTGAATATCAGTACCTAAGTGACTAAACTATACTATATTTCTGTAATAGAGTACTATGCAACTATTGAAGTAGTGAAAGTGTCTCTTAACTATTATGGCATTAACTCTCTAAATATAATAATGCTAAGTGAAAGAATAAGGTTGAGGTAAATATGTATTGGTTGCTACTATTTACATAAATAAATACATAGCTGGCTATCTATATGTTACATAGTTATGCTTACATTAAAAATAATAACAGAAAAGCAATATATGACTAATTATTTTTTTTAAATGATTGTTGATAGAATAGACTAGAATGAACTGGGGAGATGCAAGCTAGATTTCTTTAAATCTCTAAATTGTACATTTGATTTTAGAATTCTATGAATATTTTATATAATTATAAGGCAGAATTTTAAATCTCCAAAAAAATTGAAATAAGATCAACAAATGAACCTAATTATGTATCTAGCGGGTATCCTATTTCTAAAGAAAGGATCTTTTCCAAGTGTCATGACTTTAAAAAACAGTAATCTGTTTATACATTCCTAGTAGAATATATCCTAAGAAAGAAAAGGATCTACAAAAACATCTTAGTGTTTTCAATAAGCCTATTGTTGATAATAATTTTGGCAGTTTTATTTTGAGACTGTATTTGTGAGTTATTATGTTGGTGTTCTTGAACCTCAGGATTTTTGTGTCGGATGAAGGGAGACTGTGGGCATCAGGATAATGCATCTCGTACAGGGGAGGTAGTGAAGTGAGGGCCCCATCAGGTGCCCTTTGAAACCTATTGTGCATTTGCACCCAGGCCACCCCTCTGAGGGCTGCTTTCCCCCAGAAACTTAAGTGTGGGATGTATATTAAGATTTCTGGGAGCCATGACTCTTCATTGGCTAATTTTGGTTCAAAGACCTTCTTAACAGACTTCTTCAGGAGCCTCTCTCCCCAGAGTCCCACACCGATACTCTTCTTCTTTCATGCAGTCCCTCTCCTCATCTGCGCACGCTTCTCCTCTGAGCACTAACGCGCCCACCGTTCCTGATCTGTGACAGTCCCACTGCCTTGTACTGTGGAGAAATGCTTCTGCTTTGACTGCTTGTCTTAGGTGAGGCGTTGTCCCTTGTGATTTCACCATATCGAATTCTCTTTCTCCTTATAGAGAATCTTTCAAAAATTGTTTTCCTTTATTTATTTTTATTGTTAGACTTACTGGGGTGACATCTGTTAGCAAGGATTACCTGGGTTCCAGGCGTACAATTCCACAGTGCATTGTCACCTTGTTGTATAATAGGTCACACCCAGTGTGAGTTCTCTTTCCATCACCGTATATTTAGGTCCCCCTCCTCCTCTCCCACCCCCTCCCCCACCTCCTCTCCCCTCCTCTCCCATTTGTCCCTAAATAAACATTAAACTATTGATTGTGTCCATGCGGTTTTGTTTGTTTGTTTGTTTTTTCTTTGTTGCTTTCAGTTTTATATTCTTCATGTGAGTGAAGTCATACAGTTTTTGGTGTTTTCTGTCTGGCTTACTTCGCTTAGCATGATGATCTCCAGGTCCCACTGTGGAAGACAGTGTGGAGATTCCTCAGAAAATTGGGAATGGAGTTACCATATGACCCAGCAATCCCCCTTCTGGGGATCTACCCAAAAAACTGGAAAACCTTTGTCTGCAAAGACTTATGTACCCCAATGTTCATCGCAGCGCTGTTCACAGTGGCCAAAACATGGAAACAACCAAAGGGCCCTGCGACAGATGCCTGGACAAAAATTGTTAATTAGAGACACACTCATTGAGACTAGGTATATATAGCATAAATATGTTGAGCTGCAAGACCTTCAGCTTTCTGAAACCTCATCTGTTCAGGGTGCTATGCATACCAACCTCAGTGCCCTATGGAGCGGCGAGACTGATTCCCACAGGGAGAGAGAATTTCGGAGGCAAGCGTATCAAATGAGAGGTTACTTTCCTTGCATTTTATTTTCTCATTGGCCTGCACCATATAAATATAACTAGAAGATCAGGAAGTAGACTTCAAAACAAAACATTCAGCTGCTTCTCAGAAGAGAGTAAAAGTAAAGTTATATTTTAATGTGTTTTCATAATAAAATCAAGCACATTCGGAGACTAAGAACATTTATTTCCTCTCTAAGCAACCCTTTCCCCTCCTCAAAGTGTGAGAACATCTTAACCAACTATATTTAAGAACCAACTAGCGAAATATGCCAAATTTACAAAAAAAGTAATAATTAGGAGTTCAGAGACACTTTCTCACACAGAAGCCAACACATTGTGTCCGTCCAATGAAAAGAACAACTTTTCATCCATGGGGAGTGAGTTTGATTGATGTAAAATACCACAGTTTTCAGGACTCCCACTTGGGTTTCCCTCAAAATAGAAAAAGATAAGAAACAGCTGTCTTGCTGTGTGTGTTGGCACTTCTGGTCTTCTGTGTGCTTCTGACAGTTGAAGTTCTTTTCCCAGAGATGCTGATAGCTTTACCGAACGTTTGATAATTTAAAAACTCTTTCATATAGAAAAGGGTGGGGGATGTGGTGCTCTTTATTTTCTCAATGGAAATTTGATTCTCATTTCTTCTCACCAATAAATGAATCTCATTTCTCAAGTAGTCTCCTTCTCTGAGAGTTTTTAATAATATAAATTCATCACCTCCTGGAAATTTCATGGATATCACAGTATGTAGTATAAAAGTTTCTAAACCATAAATCTCTCTAAATGTAATCCTGACTGATATGACTCTTAAGGAACATTGTTTCAATCACATTTAAAAAGAAGTGAAAGAAAGAAAGGCCACCGAGAGTAGCTTAGAAGAGAAGACAGGAGACTGAAAAACCACACGTTAGATTTAGCTCCACTCTTTTTCCCTCTTAGAACTTTAAAAAAACAATCCCTCAGATATTAAAGGTGGATTCTTCTATTGAATTTCTGCTCAAAGGAAAGGACTTGAAATTGTTCTCTGATTGCTTTTTGTTCTTCTATACAATTCCTGGTATTCACGTAGCTTTCAGAGTTTCAGAGGACATACAATTCAGACATAAAAAGTATGTACATGCAAAACAGAAAAATAATTAAGATACTGCAAATTAAAAGCATGATGAGAGACTAGTATAAACACATTGGGTTGCTTAATATTAACAAGTACTAAAATATAGCGTGTTGGGAATAATGTAGATGCAGCAAAAGGAACTTTCAGGCTCTGGTAGTGTGTATTCAAGTTGGTTCAACCTTCTTGGAAATAAGTTGGCATTATTTCGTAAAGTTGAAGTTACAAATATCCTATAATACAGGTATTCCATTGCTAGCTACAGATCTTAGAGAAATTGGTGCTGTGGATGCACGTACTAGAAATTCTAGCAGCATGTTTTAACAGACCCGAATGAGAAACAACTCTGAGATCTACATAATAGGAAGGACAAATACGTAGTTGTTATTCATATAAGAGAATACAATGAAAATGAGGTACAATCATGTGCGTCCATATATATATATATATATATATATATATATATATATATATATACGACATAAAAATATTAATGAAAGAAACAATGTGTTAATTATATACACTTCATGAGACCATTCATAGAAGTTCAAAACCAGGCAAGTTAAACTATGTTGTTTGGGAGTACGTACTTAACTGATAAAAGAGAGTGATGATGATGATCCTGAAAGTTGAAGACTGAGATGAGGAAAAAGTGTGGGAGTGACTGTCATAAAAGTGAGAACGTGATGGACAGGTGGCGTTATGAGCAGGGAGGTTCTGTTTCTTGACCTAGATGACAAGGAATTGGTTTTGTAATTTATTAACTCTATATTTAAGTATTATGCATTTTATGTATGCTTAATGTATAATACATTTTATGTATTATATTTCACACATATAAAGGTTAAATAATCTTATAATGAGTATATTATTTTCATGTAAGTTCATTTTCTAGATTAGGAAAAGCAAGTTTTTCTCCATGCTATTTGGGGCTGATCCCTATGGTCGATGCCATTTGGGTCTCTTTGTGGTTATCTGGTTTGAAAACATTTGCACCTTGCTAAAGAGAGCTGGAGAGGAACCAATAGCTGACTTCAATAACTTCATCTAGCATATCTCAAGACATCAAAACTTTTCATTTACTCCACATGATAGAAGAAAACTTGACATTTAAGTTCTGAAGGGACAGAGCAAGCTATGGGTGGGATTGCACCCCACCCCACCCCCAGTTCGTATGTTGAAACTCTAATCCCCCAGTGTGATGGTATTTGGGAGATAGTTAGATCTGGATGAGATCATGATGGTGGAGCCCTCATGACGGGATTAGCGTTGTATGAACATAGACAGCGGAGAACTTGCTCTTGCTCTCTCTCTGCCATGTGAGGGCACAGGAATAAAGGCGGCCAGGAAGAAAGCTCTCACCAGAAACAGACCATGCTGCTATCCTGATTTTGGATTTGCAGTCTCCAGAACTGTGAGAAAAATGTTTGTTAAGACATACAGTCTACAGTATTTTGTTATGGCAGCCTGAGCTGACTAATTATAGCATATGTACAGTGTAAATATACTACATAATAAATACTATTTACATATAAATAGACTATATAGTATATATTATGTAGTATATTTACACTGTACATATACTATAATACATTGAGAAAAGGAATGTGAAGATTTACCAGTGTTAGTGATATTTATAAAATGTTTTATTTATGGAAAAGTAGGATTTTTTCCTCCTAATTTATATAAAGGACAAACCAAAAAGTTACTGTGTTGTCCTAGGAAAAATGTACGAGATCATCTCTTTCTGACAAAGCAACAGGTGCCCTGCATCAAAGTACTATAAAAAAGTACCTCCCATATTTAATGCTCAAAGATTGTCTAAAAATACATACATTGTTTTAAATAAAATCATGTTTTTAAATCAAGTTTGCAAACCACTTTTCTACTTAAGCTTCTAAAAAATCAAATTTATATTATTTGAAATACACAAATATAAATAGTTTTGTGCAGTGTAAACAACAAAGTTGGAATATTTGCCTATATAAAACTTATAACCCTAAGATTTTTGTAACAGACCTACTTCAATTCTTGAAGAATTAACTCTTTTTGTAATATTTACTTAAGCAAGGTTTTTCAGGTCACTGACTGTTAAATAAATCTAGTTAAGTAAGAGTAATGCATGTTAAACATTTAAGAATTCCTTACTGAACACTCTACATTAACTTTCATTTCCAATATTTCCTCATGCTGAGAAATTTCAGGTTATCAGATGTAGTGTGGTATAAGTGATTATTTAAATAACATTTTTATTTACTCTGCTCAAATAGCTTAGGAAGGTTATAGACTTGATCTTCTTTTTTTCCCAATTTATATAACAAAAAAAAAAAGAAAAAAAAATGCTTTTATTTTTCTCATAGAGGTTTTAGGAAGTTATGTAAGTCTGGGTATGTAAGATTTGAGTAATAGTAAAAGAGGAATAGTATGATCTTAATTATCATATTTCTTGGACTGATTAAAAATTAATATGTTTGGTGATTGATGATAGGGTATGACCATTTAAAATCACAAGTATTACAGCTTAGAGATTATTTAGCCCATTATGAAACCCAGGTTCAGAAAAATGTGAGTTAGTAAATAAATAGGAATTCAAGATTGATATCCCATATTAGATTTTCAGTATAATTTCCACTATCTCATGCTTCTATTTAAAATGCTTAACTTTCTGACTATTTAAAAATAATTTATTATTAATTACATAAGTAATATAGTCTCCTGGAGAATCCTTACTATGTTATAGGTAAGGTTAAAGTTCACTTTGATTGCCAAACCAATAGTACAAAAATATCTTTTTCAAAAAGATGAGCAAATTTCATATAATGAATATATCTGTTTATATTAGGTTTAGTTCAAAATAATAGGACAACTCAAAATGACATTGATCTTGTATTTCAGAAATGCATATGGTGTCATTCAAGGCTGGGTTGGTGCTCTGAAGTGTCAGAGACCCTGCTCCTTTCTCTTGTTTCTCCATGATAGTGGCCTCCAATTTAAGTCAAGGTGGTAGCTGGAGCAACAGTCATTATATTGCATTTCAGCTATAGGAAAAAGGATTCCTTCCCAACTTTAGTATACTTCCTAAAAGCTGTGCATAATTTTCACTTGGATCCCAATGTGGAAGAGTTAGCCACATGGACATAAATAGCTGCAAGAGAGGCTAGGAAATGTAATCCTTAATCCAGGAAGCTATATGCCCAAGTGAAAACTGGACATTAATTTTCATGAAAGAAAGAACAGTGTCTGCCATAATGCAGGGGCAGCAAGAATTCTACTGCTATTGCTACTCCCTCTTCCTGTCTGACCCAGATAGCTCCTAAAACCTCACCCATTAGCAAGAGAGCCCAGGCTGGCAGAATATTAGGAGATCTTTTCCTATTAGTGAATAATACCTAGAAGTCTATTTGTTGACTTTTCATGTCTGATATCTATGAGGATAATGTTGATCTTCCTCAGCACTCTCATAAATTATTCCCAGGAATAATAACAACAATGCAATAAGAGAGTAAGTTACAAACTATGTAGTAAACTGAACAACTCACCAAATGCTGCTATTAATATATGTCTTTATGAGCGCAAAAATACATAAATGTGTGTGTGTGTGTGTGCACGCACACTCTATAGAAAATAACCTTGAAAGATTCATGTAAAACCGGTAATGACAGTTACCTTTGGTGCTTTGGGATTGTGGTTGGTGATCAGATTGAACTTTAATTTACCTGTGATGTTCTAAAGATTTACAGCAGAACAAGATATGTTTGAGGGGGTCTGAGGAGTAAGGTACAGATTTTCTATATG
This sequence comes from Lyroderma lyra, assembly GCA_004026885.1. NCBI lineage: Eukaryota > Metazoa > Chordata > Mammalia > Chiroptera > Megadermatidae > Lyroderma > Lyroderma lyra. Next base: position 110,327 of record PVJL010004921.1, read on the forward strand.
GAAACTTAGGAACTCTGGAATATCTTAACTGTATAGCCACTGTCTCAATGACAGGTTTTGTTTGTCAGCAATAGAAGTCAATTCTAATGAAGTGAATAAAAAAAGGGAAGTTATTGAAAGAGCATTGATTATCATAGATTTGAAGAAAAAGTTGAATGATGAGACTATGTAGTAGGAATTAAGGACAGTCACTACAACTTCAGCTGCTTTTCATCCTGTGTCTTTCTTCTGTTCATGCTGTACATTCTTATGAGATGAAGTGACATTGGTCAAGCTTGAGACATATTCCTCAGCGGAAGCTTAGAGGGTAAGAGCTGTGAGTAAACAGGTACCTTGATTGGCTGCTCTACTAAGCTATAGCATGTGGGAGGGACCAATGCCCAAATGAGAATAAGGGTTCTCCTACCAACAAACGGGGAGGCGTGTTGGGGAGGCAAAAGCAGCAGGTGTCTACCATTATCACAGAGGACCACATACCAAGATTTATTTCCTTCCTTTAGCCATAGAATGTTCTGTGGATCTGTGGGGGAAGGTTGTGCTTTGGCATTGAAATCAGTTATCTTAATTTTCACAAAGGTCTTTATTTGGTTATATTGTAATGAACCCCATTGTTTAACAAATGTTCTGTACTTTTAAATTTCACTCAAATTATTTTCCTTATTGCTTTTATTTGCTGTACTATTGACTCTCAACCTTTGGTTATGGTATAGGAAGCAAGGGGTGCATGGACTACTGTTTACAAATATTTGCGGCTCTTTTCTGAGTAGGATTATAGAGGTCTGACAATTAAATTCACAAACTTGCCGCCACACACTTACGTTGGCAGCACTGTACAAACAACTAGGTATGATGTCATAACCTTGGTATACCTGTGTCTCACTGCTATGTTTGTGATGTGTGGTGGGGTCTTGACAAGTGACGTCCATTATTGTTGTTGCATGTTTTTGTGTGTCATTGTGAGAATATGGGAGCTTGACTTAGAGCAATGAACAAACATTAAATTTCTTGTTAAACTTGGCAAGAGTGGAAGTGAAATCAGGGACATGTTAGTCTAAGTTATGAGGATAATGTCATGAAGAAAACAACAGTGTACAAATGGATTATATGTTTTTCTGATGGGAGAGAAAGTGTCACTGATGAAGAGAGGTCAGGGTGGTCAGTAATGAACAGAACTGACAAAAGCATTGCAAAAATTCTTTGAATTATGCATCAAAATCCTTGGCTCACTGTGCGAAGCATAGCAGACAAGTAAATATCAATAAAGAAACAGCGGAAAATTTTAACTGAAAATCTTGGCATGAGAAAGGTGTGTGCAAAAATGGTCCCAAAGGAGCTCACCAATGCACAAAAGCAAAGGAGAATTGAAGTTTGCCAAGTCCTTTTGGAGAGGCAAGATGATGTTTTGGGCCATGTTATGACTGCTGATGAAACATGGGTGTATCAATACGGCTCTGAAATAAAGTGTCAAAGTGCATAGTGGAAGTCAGTCAATTAATATATGGTTTCTTGCTCACGTCGTACACTTACTTTCTGACTGCTTTGCAATTAATTACTCAAGGGTGTTCTGCCTTTCTCTATTTTTCAATTCCTTTGTAGTTACTGATACCTGTGCCCCTCTTTCACCCCCACCTCCACTCCGAACTGGCTAATGCTCTCATCTTTTAATATTTAGTTCAACAATTGCTTTAAACCTCAAGATTAAGTGACTTTTCTTTGAATAATAGTATATTTCTTTTAATAACTCTTCTAATATCCATGCATATCTCTACTACAGTTATCACATGGTATGACATTACAAGTATAATATTTATATATCTATACATCTCTATGAGACCACAGGCAACTTGAGAGCAGGTATATGTATGTATCATTCATCTTTGTGCTTGGTAGAGTTCCTGGAACTATGTTGTAGGCAATACAAATATTTGCTGAATATATAGGAAATTACCATATGAAGAAAGGATTATTTCACAAGTCACTCTTGAACTCACTCTTCATTATGTGGTTCAGTGTTGCTTCATCAAGATCTTTGTGATAAATTTCCATTTAATTTTACTTATGGAGAAATTCATTTTTCCTTTGGATTCTTTTTTTAAATTAAATTATTTTGACATTCAATGTTATATTAACTTCAGGTGAAGAGCATAGTGGTTAGACATTTATATAATTTAAGAAGTGATCCCCCTGACTAGTCTAGTACCCACCTGGGTTATTACCATACCATTGATTATGTTCTCTATGCTTCACTTTACATCCTTGTGACTATTTTGTGAATACTAATTTATACTTCTTAATCCTTTCATCTTTTTCACCCTTACCCTATCTTCCATCTATCACCCCGAGAAATCTAGTACCCATCTGACACCGTACATAGTTATTTAAAAGTTATTGACTATATTTCTTATGCTCTACCCTGCATCCCCATAAGCACTGTGTAACATAACCAATTTGTATTTCTAATCCTTTCCCCTTTTTTATTCACCCCCAATCTTCCTCCCATCTGGCAATCAGCAAAATGTCCTCTGTATCTATGACTGTTTCTGTTTTGTTTGTTTGTTTATTTTGTTCTTTAGATTCCACTATAAGCAAAATCACATTGCGTCTGTTTTTGCTCTGTCTGACATACTCCACACAGCACAGTAACCCCCAGGTCCATCCACGCCACCACAGATGGCAAGAGCCCATTCCCATCCATGGCCGAGCAATATTCCATTGTATATATGTGCTACTTACTCTTTATCCATTCATCCATTCACGGACACCCAGGCTGCCTCCACATTTTGGACTTTGTAAACAATGCTGCAATCAACACGTGGATGTACACATCCCCTTGAAGTAACGTTTTGGATTTCTTTGGATAAATACTTAGAGTTGGATTACTGCGTTTTTCTTCATCTCTTGTTATAGCCTTTGTTTTAAAGTCTTTTTGTTTGGTGTAAGTATTGCTACCTCAGCTTTTTGCTGTTGTTCTTTCCATTTTCATGAGATATCTTTTTTTTTCCCATCCCTTTACTTTCAGTCTGTGTTTGCCTTTTGATCTGATGTGAGTCTCTTTGAGGCAGAATACAAAAGGGTCTTGTTTTCTTATCCATTCAGCCACCCTATCTTTTGACTGGATCATTTAAACTATTTATATGTAAGGTAATTATTGATATGTAGTTATTGCTATTTTATTGTCTTTTTATTATTATATATTTTATCTTTTTTTCATTTTAAAGAAGTTGCTTTTAGATTTTTTTGTAATACTCATTTAGTAATGATAAATTCCTTTAGCTTTTGTTGTCTGGAAAGCTCTTTACCTGTCCTTTGATTCTAAATGGTAGCTTTGCTGGGTAGAGTAACCTTGGTCACAGGTCTTGGCTTTTCATCACTTTGAATATTTTGTGCCAATCCCTTCGGGCCTGCAAAGTGTCTGTTGAGAAATCAGCTGACAGTCTTATGGGCGCTTCCTTGTAGGGAACTAACCATTTTTCTCTTGCTGCTTTTAAGATTCTGTCTTTGTCTTTAAACCTTTGGCATTTTAATTATGATGCGTGTCAATGTGCGCCTCTTTGGATTCATCCTGTTTGGGACTTTCTGTACTTCCTGGGCTTGTATGAGGTTGGACAATTAATTTCATGAACAAATCCTAGGAAAGTGCTACATACCTCATTGCTGAATATCACTATAGTCACCTTCAAAATACTCCCCTTGGGAAGCTATGCACCAATGCCAGTGCCTAGTCTGTCCTTCAAAGCAATTTTGGAACTCTTTCTGGAATGACCATCAGAACTGTTGTTGTACCCAAAATCTAACAACTAAGTTCTTGAACTTGTCATCATCGACTTACATTGGCAGCACTGTGCAAACAACTCAGTAAAGTGTCATAACCTTGGCAGGTTACGAAAGTTTTTCGTCATTATTTCTTTAAATAGGTTTTCAATTTCTTTCTCTTTTTCTGTTCTCCTTCTGATACCCTGCTGATGTGAATGTTGGTATACTTGTTGTTGTCCCAGGGGCACCTTAGACTGTTCTCATTTGTGGGGATTCTTTCACTTTCTGCTATTCTGATTGGATGTTTTTTTCTATTTTATTTTCCAAACCACTGATTTGATTCCTTGCTTCATCTAATCTAACTGTTGATTCCCTCTAATGTATTCTTCATTTCAGATTGTATTTTATTTATGACTTTTTCTTTTGGTTTTCTGTCTCCACTTTTATGTTGACTGTCTCTTTGTTACAGTTCTCTCAGAGATCATTGAGCATTCTTATAACCAGTGTTTGGCACTCTGAGTCTGATAGTTTGCTTGTCTCCATTTTGTTTAGTTTTTTTTTTTTCTGAAGCTTTGTTCTGTTCTTTCATTTGGGACATATTTCTTTGCCTTCCCATTTTGAATGTCTCCCTGTGTTTGTTTCTATGTATTAGGTAGGGCTGCTGTGTCTCCTCATCTTAGAAGAGTGGACTTATGTAGTAGTTGTTCTGTGGGACAAAGTGGTGGAGTCTTTTTGGTCACCAGAGAAGGGTGCTCCAGGTATGCCCCTTACGTGAATTGTGTGTGCCCTCCTATGGTAGTTGAGCCTTGGTTGTTGTTTGCATGTCAGCAGGAGGTATTGACCCTCATGCTGACTGGTTGTGAGGACTGGTCATGACTACAGTGGGGGAGCTATGGTACAAGGGCTGACCCTACACAGCAGGGTTTACTTTATTAGGGCTCTAGTGCCTGTCCAGTCTGCCCTTTGTATGCATCACTCTTGGAAGTGATTGTGTGATGGTCCAGCTTGGTCTGAAGCTGGCCACCAGGTGTGCCATCCCTGGGGCCTCCTGGGAGCTGACCCTGTGTAGGCCAAATTTAGCAGCAGCCTATGCCCTGCCAGGGGCCTGGTATGAGCCACAAAGCAATCCACAGATGGCCACTACTTGCACTGGTCTTGCAGGTTCCTTTAGAGGCCAAGCCTTGAACTGAGTCCAGCTATTACTAGTGCCAGGTTTGGGACTCCTTGGCCAGAGGTATAAGACATGCCAAAGTTAGATGCTGTTTGTTTGGCTTTTGTGAATGAGAGATTTTAGGAACATCCACAGCATGAGCTAAGACAAATTGTTTTTTTATGGTAAAGCCACTGGAAGTGGCTTGAGAGTGCCTGAAAGTTGGTTGGTGTGGCGTCTCAGGGAATCACTAAGGCAGGGCAGGGCAGAAGAAAGGTAATGGCCAGTTCTTTGGAGACTCAGATATGGTGTCTGCCTGCATCTTCATGCAGGGATGGGGAGGGCTCAACAAAGAAATAATGTCTTCCACCTGCTCTTCCATTTTGGAAAATCTGCCCCTCTAGCCCTTGTGCTGAAGCTAGACAATTCACTTCCTTATTGTTTGTCCCTGGTGCCTTTCAAGCTGCTGCTTCAGTGGTGGAGCTCAGAGTGAATGAGTCCATCAGTGCATGTGGGCTCTTTAATAGGAACACCTATGACTATAGACACCCTCTATCTCAGTCAGTCTATGGTTTTCATAGCTAGAAGTTATAGGGACTTCTCTCCATGGCACTGGAACCCAAGGCTGGAGAGCCTGGGTGGGGCTGTGACCCCTTGTTTTTCCAGGGGAAACCCTTGCAGCCAAGTTATTCCCCCCTGATTTTTAATGGTCACACGTGGGTATGGGACCAGCCCATTCTGTGTCTCCGCCCTCCTACCAGTCTCGAGGTTTCTTCTTGTGTACGTTTGTAGTTGTGGGGCTTCAGTTCAGCTAGACTTCAGGCAATTCTCAATAGTGGTTATTCTGTAGTTCAGTTGTAATTGATGTGGTCCTGAGAGGAGATGAGCACAGTGTTTACCTATTTCACCATCTTGACCAGTAATTCTTCTTTTGAATTCTTAATGCTTTTTTTTTAATTTGACAGAGATAACTCAAACTAGTTTCCCTTTTTTGCCTTGATTATCTCTACTCATAGAGCTAACGTTAATGCTCTATTCTAGTAACTGAATTGGCATAGGCCTCTACTATTTTAATTTTTTATATTAAGTAAATAAATTATATTTAAATTATAGGCAATTTAAAATTGTTGTGGGTACTAACAGTTATAAATATATTGAATTTTCATGGCATGATAAAAAGAATAAAATGGGCATGTAATGAAATTAACTGTATCTGGCATGAGTATTCATATGGGGAAGTATATTATTTATAAACTTGATTCTAATTATTTGTAACTAAAGACTCTGTAACTCTATGAAATTTAATCGAGGACTTTAGTAGATTGTAATAATTTTGGATGCTTTATAATGATTGTGTATAATGTGTGCATATAGTTTTAGTGTTATAAGAAAATTGTCACTTGGAATAAAGAAGCAGAATTGTTGCCCCAGAGTGTTTTAAATATACTCTTATTTGTTATCTAATATATTATAACTGAAGACCTGCATTTTTATAGGAAACTAGCGAGTGCTGGTAAAGACCTACAAGATAATTTTCTGAAGGCTCTGGCAGTGAGAGAAGAAAAGAACCGCAATGGAAAAATAAGTGTGAGTGCATATCATTCGACAACTAAAAATATATACACGAAAGGCACAGTCAGTATATAATATATAGGTAGTTGATAATATAACTTTTAATGTCTTTCCTGAAAAGTAATTCATGAGGGATATAATATGGCCTTTTATTATTTACATATTTTAGGAATATATCTAGAAATCTGTTTTATTTCAATTTACATCTATAGAAGGAGACCAGCGGTGAGGAAAAATTAGGATTCTATACATCTATTGCAGGAAAAATGCCTGTACGTGACAGACTGGTTGTCACCTCCAACTCTTTGCTGTTCCTGTGTTGAAACTTCCTGATTCTTTTTAACTTGACCTCCTAGTACACTTCTCCAAGTTACATCCTTAACTGGTCCCCAAGTTTTTCCTCTGCCTACTTGATGTCATGCTACCTCAGATAATGCCAGAGTCTGCCCTGTAGTCCTACCTTGGGAGATAAAAACCACATAATGAGAGAGATGATTTTGAATTACCCAAGGAGAAAATGCTGTCACTTTATTAAAATGTGTGCTAGTTTCAAATATATCAAATGCTAATATTATTTGGAATACATATTTCTTTTTACCCTTTGTTCATATAATATTAGTGATAACAGTTTTCTGTAAGTCTTAAAATGTTCCAAGTCAGGAGTACCATTTCATGCTGAAACTGTAAAAAGTGACTTACAGAAAAATAATCATAGTAGTTTGATGAAAAATTTAGAGCGAAAGAAAAATGTGCATATAATGAGGTCTATTTTACCGAAGTTTTCTCAGTAAGAAAGCTGGAATTTTTCTCACTATTGGGTCCCTTGAAAACTTCACATACAGACAAAATTCTCAATATACTTCAAAGAGAGAAAAAAAAATCATACCTTGGTTACATAATTGTATAGAATTAACCCTGACTTGAAATCACAGAAAGTTTGTTGGAGGAAGTGGGCTGAGTGATATCTAAAGAGGTAGAGGTAGGTTGGAAATATGGCTAGAGACTGGACTCTGGAGAGGCTTGTAAATCACAACAGAAAAATGTGGAATTTATCTGACTCTTAATAGAAAGAGCAGCAAGAAAGGTGGGAAGAAATGCAGAAAAATGTGGTGTCTCAGGAATTCATGATAAGAACTTTCAAGAAGGAGTCAACAATCATTCGTGATCAAGCAGGGCAGGGACTGAAATAAATCTATTATGTTTGGCAATGTGTACATTTAAAAAAACCCAGTCACAGGGATATAAAATATAGCATAGTGAATACAGTTAATATTGTAATAACTATGTATGGTGTCAGGTGGTTACTAGACTTATTGGGATGATCCCCTTGTAAGTTATGTAGATGTCTAATCACATTGTTGTACACCTGAAACTAATACAATATTGTATATCAACTGTAATTGAAACATTTAAAACATTTTAGAGATTATTTGACAAGAACAAATTCCATCTATAGTAACAATGGAAATAAAATTCCATAGGGTTGAAAAAAGTGGTTCATAGTTAGACAGTAGTATCAATAAATACAAACAGCTTTAGAGAGCCTAAGTCCATGTTTTTTACTACAATGGTATACTTCCTCTCAATATTTCCTAAATATAAGTCAAATCACTTCAATTTCACCATTTCAACTATAATTTACTTTATGCAAGCACCTATTCTACCTTAAACAAATTACTGTAACAACCTACTAAATGATATACTTACATGTTTTCTTGTCCACCTTCATTTGTTTTTCAATCACTCGATATATTTCTTTTTTAAAAAAATTTATTTTTATTGTTAGACTTATTGGGGTGACATCTGTTAGCAAGGATCACATAGGTTTCAGGCATACAATTCTGCAGTGCATTGTCAACTTGTTGTGTAATAAGTTCACCACCTAATGTGACTTCTCTTTCCATCACCCTATATCTAGCTTCCCCTCCCTCCTCTCCCACCCGCTCCTCTTTCTCCCCTCCCTAACCCACTCGTCCCCAAATAAACATTAGACTATTGATTGTGTCCATGGGTTACTGTTTGTTTGTTCATTTCTTTTTTCTTTGTTGCTTACAGTTTTATATTCTGCATATGAGTGAAGTCATACAGTTCTTTGTTTTTTCTGTCTGGCTTATTTCACTAAGCATGATGATCTCCAGGTCCATCCATTTTGTTGCAAATGGCAATATTTCATCTTTTCTTATAGCTGAATAATATTCCATTGTGTATATGTACCACAGCTTCTTTATCCAGTCGTCTGTCGCAGGGCACTTTGGTTGTTTCCATGTTTTGGCCACTGTGAACAGCGCTG